>APFE031226698.1:5975-33164 GCA_000404065.3 Pinus taeda
TGTTCCCGAAACGCTTCTTTCTTTATGTTAATTATGTTCATAGTTGAATTTCATGTATGAATGGATGTCTAGAAGTTTGTAACTAACTCCTTTCTTATATAACATAAAGATCATTTTTTATGTGAATCTTTGTCCATATACTGCTGAAATCCTTGGAATTGTTGTTTTTGCAGGGCAAAGGAGCGGGAGGGACGTGAACAAGGGTTTGCACCCTTGAGTAACTACCCAAACGTAGGACCTCAGGTATGTCCTTCTCACCTTAGAGATGGCTTTTTCTAGCATAAACGGCTGTGTGTGTGTATGTTTCTTGACTTAGACAACTTCCAGTCTGCTAGGGTTCCACCCAAGAGCCTTAGGGGATAATATCCCGCAACACTTTTGTTTCAATTCATGAGTTAATTTTTGTTGCATAGATTCATTTTACTTTGTTAGATTAGGTTGATTTTGATGGTTAATATAGTTGTTTTTGTTTCAGGTTGCTTAAGTAAGTTGCTGCAGTGACAGAAAAAGATCCAAAAAGGCCAACAACAGGTCTTGATCTCTTTTCCCCCTTCCTAGGACTATGATCTGAGGTCAAGGCATTACTGCTGCCACCAAAAACACAATTTTTGCTCTCCCATGCAACTGCTAGTGTGATAACTTTGATTTGGAAAGGTTGATAGTAGTTTAGATTCAATTGCTTAGATCATTTCCTGTTCTTTTCCCATAGTTCTCTCACATGCTTTTCTGTTCATAAGGTACTGTTCAATGTTTTCTGTTTTTAGGTCAGAAATTAGGTCAAGCTAGAGAAATCTCAGTTTTTAGTTCTTTCTTTGGTCAGTTTTGATAAGTGAATGTGCAGATCTCTTGCAGGATATCTCAGCCCACCATAAATCCATAGCATAACTAGCACCAACTCACTTCTCATAGATTTCCCCACTCATTCACAACATTTTTCCAGTCTACCTTAATTTCTGCGTTTTTTTCATAAAGCTGCTTTCTTGCCATTCGAACAAATCCGACCATCACATTCATCCCTGATCTTACTTGACAATTTCTAGTAATATCAACACCTTCATCTAGCCTTCAGTTCCCTTTTCTCATCATTTTTCCACCTTCAAAACTCCAAAAATAGCTCCCGGCCTCCTCCTGTGGATCCTCCTGTAGATCCCCTGCAGCCTCCTGTAGAATATCCTGTGAGTAATTTTTTGAAGTCCAATCGCTATGGAAGTCTCCAAAAGGGTACTAGGAGATTCCTAGGACATCTCCACACCTTCCTCCACCTCTGCAACAACCAACTCCATCTTCCTTTGCCACCAAACCTTTGCACAATCACAACCAGATAATTCACAAGCATAATAATTTCACATAAAAACACTCAAAAGTACAAAAATATGATTTCTTCTCATTTCTTGTCAGAAATAGCTTGAATAAATGCAATTTACCTTTTCAGTAGTAAATGGCCCTCATTTCATTAGTTTCCATCTCTTTTCTTGCAAAAGTAGGGTTAGTGGGTAAACTAGGGTTTGCTAGGGTTTGCGTTTCATTTCAATTTTCATTCTCTTTCTGCAAGTAGAATAGCCCCTGTAGAGTTAGTTTCATTTCATCAAAGTTAAAATTTTGTTCTAAGAACTCATAGAAGTTGGCCTAAGCTCCTAGCGAACTTGCGCCAACTGACAAGTGACAGCTTGTGGTAAGAGCTAGTACTTGTGCATACAACACCATTGCTTCCAAGTTTGTTACGAACTAGTGGGTTGATAAAAGTAAAGAAGGAAGCCCTAGGAGTTGCAGCATTATTGCTGCAATACTGGAGCCCACCATCTTTTTGGGGCCGTTATCAGGGAAGTGTCAGAGTATTTTGTGATCACTGCTTTTCTTCTATTTTCTACTACAACATTCTGCTAAGTAGTTTATATCAACAAAAGTAGAGTAGTTGTTTCATTTCAATTCTGGAATTTCAATTCTACGAAAGTAGATTAGGCATTTCCTGCTTTCATTTCAGTTCTGCAATTTCATTTCAACAAGCATAGATTAAGCATTTCCTGCTTTCATTAAATTCTACAATTTCCATTCCAGAAAAGTAGATTAGTCATCTCCTGCTTTCATTTCAATTCTACAATTTCATTTTAGCAAGATTCATTTCAGTTAGTTGCAATTTGTTGTTCAATCCATTTTAGTTTTGGATGTACAAGCAGAAAAAAAAAAACAAAAATCACCCAAAAAGAGATTTCCTTTCATGCCTTGTAGGAACAGAGACAATTCAGAAAAATTCCTACGCAACACCCTCACCACATCACTAAGTCACCCTTCTATCTTCTTTGGTGGCAGTGATCCAGAAGAACCTATAGGTGAACCTCCAGAGATATACAAAGATCCTATAACAGAAGAAGAGCAAGAAACCATTCCTCCTGAGACCATGGCTGAAAACAAAAATGTTAGAGGAAATGGGGAAAGAATAGAAGGTGCCTTTCCTATCTGGGAGACCAATGGGGACACTAAAATGAAAAACATAAGTCCTTCAGCCTTACCTCACTTCCATGGATTAACTACCGAAGATCCTAATACCTTCTTGTTTGAATTTTTTGTTCTCTATCAAACCTATGACTATGCAGCAGATGAGTAGAAGTTGAAACTATTTCCTTCTACCCTTAAGGATGCAACATTGCGCTGGCTCATGGGGTTACTTGGAAACAACATCACCACCTGGGCTCAGATGCATCAAGCCATTAACAACAAATACTGGGACTATTGTAGATCAAAGGATATGAAGGAAGAAATCTTCTGAATGACCATGGGAAGTGATGAGTCCTTAGAAGACTATCAAGAGAGGTTTTAGCTTAGTTATAAAAGGGCCAGGTGCACACTTGACCCCGAACCTCTGAAGTTGGTCCTGCTCAGAGGAGTCCCCGAAGAACTTCTAGATATCCTCCATTTGTTGGCTGGGGGAGACATCTACCAACTACCTTATGATGACATAAAGACTTTGTTTAGAAACCATTCTAGGTTAGCCAGAAAGAGAGGTAGGGGAAGTCAACCTTTAGCTAGTACATCCTCATGCAGTTCATTCCTTAGAAGCGAACTTGAGAATCAGCTGGAAGATTTCAAGAGAAAGATGAGGCAGACTCTTGCCATGTAGATGGATACCTTGCATATCAAAAGGAAACAAGAGGAAGCCGAGAGGGCTTTGGCCATCTTTTGTCCCAGGTGCACTAGAAAGCATCCTAGGAACGAATGTCCATTGAACTCTATAGAAGTGTGCTCAGTCTGTGAAGAAGAGCATCCTACGAATCAGTGCCCTTCCTTGCCCGGACTTAAAGCTGCATATCAAGGGGATAAGGGAGCCACTGAAACACTCTATTTCATGAACCAAAGGAGGCCACATGGGCCCAGACCTTACCAGCAGGGAATGCAAGGGACATCCCATACCTATTACAACCCCAATTAAGCCACTTCCATGCCTTCTTGGGGTCCCCCTACTCATCCATCTTGGTCCACACCCCCCCCCCCCTTGGTCATATCCACCTCAATACCAGGCTCCACCAGTTGCTCATTTGTTTTACTATTATGCTCAGCCACAACCTCAGTGGAATGCACCACATCATGGGTGGAGGCCCCAGTACAACTCTCCTCCCACTCTTTTGCCTCCACTGCCTGTTCAACCACAGCCATTACCTCTTGATCCACCAAGGCAACCTCAAATACCTGCTCAACCGAACCCGAACCCCAATAACAGATAGGCCCAACGGGTATATAGTGGAGAAACATCATGCCCGACCTATGCTGTGGAAATTCAGGAGATTAACCTACGATCTGGGAAGGTTCTCCTAGATAACCAACCTCCCCGTAAGGAGGATGAGGAAAAATAGGAAAGTGAACCAAAGGCCATTCCACCCTTTCCTGAGAGATTAATTGGAACCACACAACCGACCCCAGAAGAAACTGAATTTCTGGGAGAATTAAAATAGTTATGTGTAAAGATACCACTTCTCCAAGCCATAAAGGATGTGCCTATATACAACAAGATGATCAAGGAGAAGTGCTTCAGGCACCCAGGCAGGCGCAAGAGAGATGCTCCAACTATCAATGTCACAGGACAACTGTCCGACCTGATGCTGGGGCAGGTGATCTGTCTGAAATATCTAGACCCTGGAAGTCCTGTAGTTGATGTCCGCATCAATGGCACCGTAATCCCCCATACCCTAATTGATCTAGGGGATGCCATTAATGTGATGACCAAGGACACTATGCTCAAGCTCAACCTTTAGGGCTCCTTGAGAAAGACCACAACAGTACTGTAGTTAGCAAACCACTCCACCGTGACCCCTGAGGGGATTGTGGAAGATGTAATGGTCTCCATTTATTGTTGGGAGTACCTTGCTGATTTCTTGGTTCTCCAGCCAAAGGAAAATCTCACTGGGTATCCTCTCATCCTGGAAAGACCTTGGTTGGCTACTGCAGATGCCTACATCAATTGTCGAGCTGGGAACATGAAAATCAAGAATGGGCATATGTCCAAGCAGTTAGTCCTATATCCTCTTGCCCAACCTTTGTTAGAACATGATTTACCTCTCTGGTTGGAGGAAGAACATGAGGATGAAGTCTATTCTGCACCATTGTGTACAGTAGAAGCTACCATGGGGGGCCCACAAACCGAGGATGATCTTATTAAAAGCTTGATTCAGAATCCACCCCCCAGTGTGTTGCCATTAGAAGAGCTGGTGGAAGAAACCCAAGCCAATCCTTTAGTTGATCTCTGTGTGGCTGATTCGACCTCTCTCAGAGTTAAGAATGTGGAATTTGGCCCAGAAAGAACCTTGAAGATCAACTCATTCCTATCCACCTCTCAGGAGAAAGAACTGTGTAGCTTATTAAAAAACCACTTGGATGCTTTTTCTTGGAGCTATAAGGAGATGAAGGGAGTCCATCCTTCAATCTGTACTCATCACATTTACATTAAAGAAGATTGTAAACCAGTCAGGCAGCCTCAAAGGAGGATGAATCCAACCCTCAAGGACATTTTCATAGAAGAACTGCAAAAGTTGCTGGATGCAGGATTCATCTACCCTATCTCTGACAACGAATGGGTCTCTCCTTTGGTGCTAGTGCCAAAGAAAAATGGGAAGTGGAGAATCTGTGTCGATTATCGAGAACTAAACAAGGCCACCAAGAAGGACCATTTTCCTTTTCCTTTCATAGATCAAGTGTTAGACGGCCTGGCAGGGAAGAAGTTCTTCTCCTTCGTAGATGGGTTTAGTAGGTACAACCAGATCCAAATCAGCCTAGAAGAACAAGATAAGACCACTTTCACTTGTCCTTGGGGTACCTTTGCATACCGGGTCCTTCCCTTTGGATTGTGCAATGCTCCCGCCACTTTCAAGAGATCAGTACTGAGTGTATTTTCTGAACTGGTTCATGACTCAGTGGAAATCTATATGGATGACTTTACCCCTTATGGTTCTAACTTCCAGGGATCTTGACTAACCTGGGTAAAGTTTTAGCCAAGTGCATTGAAATGAACCTATCCCTCAGTCCCGAAAAATGTGAATTCCTGATGACTGAAGGGACCGTGCTAGGTCATACAATTTATCAGCAAGGATTACAGGTAGATCCCAACAAAATTGTCATCATCCAAAGGGTTCCACCTCCTCAAAAGGTAAGAGATGTTCAGAGTTTCCTAGGCTTAGCAGGGTATTATAGAAGATTCATTAAGGATTTTAGTAAGCTAGCCTCTCCATTATTTGGTCTTTTGGGTAAAGATGCTGAGTTCATATGGACTGACAACTGTCAAGAGGCTCTGGATACCTTGAAAAGTAAACTGGTGACTGCCCCAATTTTGAGAGGTCCAAACTGGGCCCTACCTTTCCACATTCATACAGATGCCTAGAACAAAGCAATAGGAGCAGCCTTAGGGCAAGTTGATGACAAGCTGCCTTATGCCATATATTTTTAAGTAAAAACTTGTCCAAAGTAGAATTAAACTACACTGTAACCGAAAAAGAGCTCCTAGCTGTAGTCCATTCCCTAAATAAGTTCAGACACTACATCACCGGCTATCAAACATTCGTACACACTGATCATGCTGCAATTAGGTATTTAATGAATAAACCAGACATAAATTTTCATATTATTAGATGGTTACTTTTATTGCAACAATTTGATCTAACCATTGTTGATAAGTTGGGTAAGGAAAATGTTGTTGCTGATTTTCTATCTAGATTAGATCTGCTTGCAGGTGAAGAAGGAATGGTGGATGATCAAATGCCAGATGAACACCTATTTTCTATCTCAGTACTCTCTCCATGGTTTGCTGATATAGCAAATTACTTGGTTTCATCACAGTTTCCGCCACACCTATCCTCAAAAGAGAAAAGCAATATCGTGAGGAAAAGTGCCCCATTCACCTGTGTTGGGGGCAATCTCTTCAAACTTGGCCCAAATCAGATTTTGAGGTGATGTGTCAGGGAGAAGGAAGTTTTTGACATTCTCCTAACCTGTCATGATGGGCCCTGTGGGGGCCATTTTGTAGCAAAGAGGACCGCCTTCAAAATTCTGCAAGCAGGTTACTATTGGCCCACTCTTCATCAAGATGTCAAGAGATATATCAGCCAGTGTGACCAATGTCAAAGGATGGGAAACCTACTCCAAAGGATGAGATGCTCCTGCAACCTCAAGTGAATTTCGAGCCATTTGAGAAGTGGGGCATGGACTTTGTGGGTCCCATCAACCCTCCTTCAAAATAGAAATCTTACATCATTGTGTGCACTGATTATCTGACAAAATGGGAAGAAACAAAGGTGATCAAGGTAGCAATAGAAGAAAAAGTAGCTGAGTTTTTGAGAGAAAATATCTTCTACAAGTTTGTCTATCCAAGAGAATTAGTCACAGATCAAGGGAGTCAGTTTACATCCAATTTGATTGGAGACCTACTCACACACCACAAAATTAAGTAGAGAACTTCCACCCCTTATCATCCGCAAGCGAATGGACAGGTGGAAGTCACTAACAGAGCTTTAGAAGGAATTTTAACCAAGGTAGTGAGCAGCAGTAGAAAGGATTGGGAAAATCGATTGGTTGAGGCCATCTGGGCCTATAACACCACTTGGTAAACCACCACAGGGTTCACACCCTATGAGCTAGTCTATGGGAAGAAGGCTTTGCTGTCAATAGAATTTGAATATAACACCTTAAGGATGGCAATTCAGCTGGACCTAGATCTCAGCCATGCACAAAAGGAAAGGTTACTTCAACTAAATGGATTGGATGAACAGAGATTGCAGGCCCTTCTCCACTTAGAGGTAGTCCAACTTCAAAGAAAAATATGGCATGACAGACACCTCAAAGAAAAGCAATTCCAGGAAGGAGATTGGGCGCTGCTGTATGATTCAAGATATAAAGATTTCAAGGGGAAACTGAGGACAAGATGGCTGGGACTATAAACAGTAGAAAAATGCAATGAAAATGGTTCAGTTCTGATCCAGACCATTGATGAAGAAGCCATCCCCATGCTCGTCAATGGGCATTGGTTGAAGATCTACAGGAAGCCCCTCTCGAAGCAAGAATTCATCGAAAATCTGAGTAAAACAGTGTCAGTAGTGGAGCAGGTCTTTGCCTCCACTCCACCCACACCCTAGCCACAAAAAAAATAAAAGATCCCTGGGTGAAAACTTCCTGGAGGCACCCAGGGTAGGCAGTGAGGGTGAAAACCTCTTGGAGGCACTCCAACTATCTCAAAAAAAGAGAGAAAAAAATGAAAAAAAACAGAAAAACTAACTTCTTTTGAATGCATTGCAGATTGCAGGAAGGTCACAACAGAAAAAAGGACATGGTCAGGTTGAATACACCCCTGATAGATCATTTCTCCATCACCATTGTCTTTTCCCAGGCCCTGGTCTCACTTGTTCTGGAAATTTTGCGTCCTATAGGAAGATCTGTGCATTCTACAGAAGGCTCCTGTAGAAACTACATAGAGCTCGAAATCAAATTCAGAAAAGATTCCGAGGGCTAGAAATTTGTCCAGAAGACCTGTGGACCTCCCTGCCACCATTCATCCTCCTAACTCTCCATTCCATCCCTGCAACACTACATTTCCACTCACTTCTTTCTTCCTTGCACAGAAAACACAAAAATTTTGTTTCTTTTGTTTTAAAAAAAAATGATGAAGAATAAACAACAACATTTCTAAACTTGTTTCTTACCTGGTGCATACCGACTGCTTTTTACTTTTCCTTCATAACCTTCCTCAGCTATCTTTTCAGTCCCTGCTCAAGCCTTAGCCAGAAATTTTAGAGGGAGAAGCAGTTACAGGAAATCCTGCAAGATTCCTGTAACAACTGATCCCTTTAAAAAAACAAGCTCCAGAGGCATGGTCAGTGCAGCCACAGGTGCATATAGTGCGCAAGGAGTTGTTCCTGATTAAGAAGATCACTAGCATGAAATAGCCTGGTCACCAGCTCAGAAGCCATGAGCGGCCAATAGTAGCAACAATCTAAGAACAAAATGCCAAAGTTTGAACTTGCAAAGCACGGTAGTAACTAATAGGTAAGTGGCTAAACCCGTTCTTCTGTTGCATGAATATGATTTAGAAACTGCATGAACCATTGAGATGGTCGCGATTAAACAAAATTGGTGGCCAGCTAACTGTCCACCCTCGTCCAATTCGAACAAGCCTCGTCCAATTCAAACAATGTTCAGTGGATGCAATCGGCACGTGTTCAGTCAACTCGGGAAGAAAAACTCAAAATAGGTAGTGGTGGCAGCGGATAACGGGAATGATGGAAGTGATTGCGGGTAGGTGGCATGAAGTATCATAATGGCACTGTAGTAGGGACCAATGGTCTGGATGGGGATAACATACCCTCCTTGCCACCTCACCTCATCACCGCAGAAAACACCATAAGCTTAAGTATGTTGTAGTCGAAGCCTCCACCACTTTTGTTTTCATTTGCATCGATGAGTTATCGGCTGCAACAACTCACTTACCGTCCTCAAAACCTTGAAACAATCACTCTCTACCAGTTTCAAAACCCTTTAACTTATCGGGATCTACAGGAGAATTATCACACTCTACAGGAGCGGAAGCATAGTCTACAGGAGCCTTTCTACAGGAAGGCTAGTGAATAGCTCTGCAAAAGGAAAATTCGAGATTTTGTGCCAAATTCGAGCTCGAAAGAAGGTAGGATTGGACAACCCACTCTGCATGTTAATTATCTACAAAAGGTGGTGGATTTGAAACAAAGTACTGAGGTGAAAAATAAAGGGAAAGTGAAAACATAAGTCTACTTGTGTTTTTCGGAAATATATACAGTCTCTCCATTTTACTCTCTGCACTAAAAGTCTATCTCTTTCTTCCCCATATTCTCCTGTATGAAGAAGTGATGCAACCATAGGAAATTAAGCCTGTAAAGCATTGAATTTGCATTGGGTGGTCAATAAAAAAAAAAACACTATCTTGCTCTCTGTGTTGTTTTTTTAAAGAAAAACTATTGATTTCCTCCAACAGCCCGAGAAGTAAAGTAAGGTTTGAGAACAGAGTTTGAAGGGTAGGAAAATTAAAATTTATTTTTGTTAAAAGGAAGAAACACGAAAAACTCTTTCTGGTTCCAGAAAAAAACCTCAGCTATTCCTCTGTTTTCGGCTTTGAAAATTTTCTGCCTTCCTCGTCACCTGAGAATTTCCAGTAGTCACTAAACATCATGATAGGGGGTTTTATGAGAAAGGAGCCTCTGAATTCCACCAAATTGCATGAACACCCAAAAGTGGTAGCCCTCTTTACCAGGGAAAATTGGATGCCTTTCTTTGAGAAATTTCATGGGTATGATGAGGAAGTTATTGAGGAATTTTTAATATCTTTAAGATCCCATTCAAAAACCCATGCTACAGCCAATTTCAGGGGTCTAACCATAGAAATTACACTAGAATTCATCAACAGAATTACAGGTGTTCCACTTGGGCTCCCCTGGAGCGAAGAAGAAAAACCACTAGGACAGGTTGCTAAAAATACCTTTTTCCAACCTGATGAACATCCTGTGGAGGATAAGAATGGGATCAGAAGGACAAGTAAACCTTATCCATGGGGTGAGGTTAGCTACCAGATCATGAAATATATCTCTTGTGAAGGAAGATACAATATAGTCTATGGTTATCATTTCAGATTGTTGCATGAAATAAGATATGGAATGTACCTACCTGCATCTAGAAAACTTAGTCTTCCATATTTCCTCCTCTAGTCCTTGATAGAGTGTGGCACCAAATTGAATGTAGGGGTTCTAGACCAACTGGCTCACCATGGGCTCATTAAATTGCTGGTAGAGGATGCCCTCCACACATACACAATCCCTATAGCCAGGGAAATTTTCAGGAACATGACTAAAGAAGATGACATAAAAACTCTCACTGATGACCTTAACCCATCTGGTAGTGAAGAGGAGGAGCAGAAAGAGGAACTTGAGAAGGAAATCCATGAAGAAGCACAAAATATTCAATTAGAAGAAGAAAAAGAAGAAAAACAGAGAGGAGAGGGGAAACCTGACACAACCACAGTTGGACCTAAAGCAGAGAAGAAAACAACATCAAAAGCAGAAAAAGGGAAGGCCATAGCAGAGAAAAATAAAAGGACAAGAACTGAAAAGAAGAAGCCCAAGATAGCTCAGAAAAAGGTTGCCATAGGAAAGGCAGAGGCTCAACAAGTAGAGGGGAAAACAACACCAGAGACAACATAAACAACATTAGAGATAGCAGACATAGGCAAAATTGTAGAGGAAGAAGAAGAAAAACAACAAAAAGAAGTGTCTCCTGAGACACTAGTGAGAGAAGCAACAACTGTTCTTGTTGCACTTATTATTCCAGCTAAGCAAAAAGGGAAAAGAAAAAGACAACCATTTATGTGTTTCAAAGCTCAAAAGAGCACCAGAATCAAGATGGGCAAGCCTCAACCACCTTTGAAAGAACCCATCATCATTGAGGATGCACCTACTATAACAAAGGAGGAATCTCCCTCCAAAATATCCATCACTTACGAGAGAGGAAGCCCTAAGACCTTTACCTAGAAGGAAAGGATCAAATTAATGGACTCTAAATTAGTCCTACAAGAGGCATAGACCTCTCTATAGGAGACATTAGCAAAGCTCAAAGAAACTGAAAAACTAGAAGAGAAGCTAGAAGAACAGTCCCAAGAGGAAGATAAGGCAAAAGAGATACTAGAGCCTGGACCTTAGCCTAACTTAGGCTCCTACTACAACCTTCTGGAAGGTGGGAAGATCATCCCACAAAAGTTTGCAGTGCCTTTTTTCTTTGAGTTGGAAAAGGAAAGAGTCAGGACCCACACATGGATGCAGATTGAAAAATCCAAAGGGGTCGAAGACATAGGGCACATGGAAAACAAGTTGAGAGAGGTGAGCAGAGAATTGAGCATGGTAAGTCATACATAGAGCATTAGAAGAGCTCAATTGCAGGAAGAAAATGAATTGTTGAAAAAGCAGCTACAAGAAAGGGAACCTCAAGGAGGAAATGAGCTGTCAATCTTGAAAGGACATCAATAGAAAGAGGGACCCCAGGAAGATAGTGAGGCAACAGAGAGACAACAACAACAAGAAGAACCCCAGACTGACAGTGAGACATTGATGAAACAATAACAAGAAAAAGAATCCCATGCAGAAATTGAAGTGTTGATTTTGAAAAGGTAGCTACAGGAAAAGGAAGCCCAGATAGCCTACATGCCAGCTGGGCAATGGAGGCATTACAGTGCAGGCTGCCAACCAAATCATATGCACTGTACCTCAAAGATCAGTGGCTTCAATTTCAGATTAAAACACTGGCCCAGAGGGGCACAATACCTTTTTAGGATTATGGCCAATTTATGCATTTGTGTGACTGTAGTTCAACTAAGGATAAAGTGAAGCTAGAAAAATTTTACCTGCACAACATGGTACTTACTGACATGAATTTATGGGATCCAAATGCTGCATTGGGAGATTTACAGCGAATGGCTATGGCTTCTTGGATGAGCCATGAAGAGAAGAGGGCAGTGGAAACCCAAAAAATGATGACAAAAGAGCTGAGTGAGCCCCTGATGATTAGAACAGAGCCAGCAGAACCCTTGGCTCTCATATATGCCCACCAACACCTTGCAACTAATCCTCAAGTTTTCCCTGACTATGTTGACAAGCAAGCACAGACTATTACTCATTTCGAGGATATGGAGAGATTGTTTGGCGATGACTGTATTCATGCCTGCATGAGAAGGTGGAATAGATTGCCACAGAGCATGAGGATCAGGGAGTATCACTCCCCAAATAGGATGAGGGAAGCCATGAGGAGAGTGCCCCTATATAAGCACTCAATGAAAAAATTGAAAGCCAACTAGATTGGTCTTAAATTCAGTCCTTCACTGTTGCTAGGATTGTTGGAAGGAGTTAAGGAGGAGGAAGAACATAAACAATGGGAAGAAGTGGATAGGAAAGTAGGTTTCCATGATATGGAGGATGACATCACATCAGAGGCTTGGGATGTCAGGGAATCTGTCAGAGCCATTAAAGATGAAGAGTTAGATTAGTTGCTCAGAGGATGAGCAACCCATTTAGCAGGGGGTGATGATGAGCCCCAAAAATGGGTAATTCTATGGGCTCATTCTGCCTCTTATTTCGACCTAATCCACCATTCTCATTAGTTTGTTGCATGTTTTTGAATATATTTATGCTAATAGAGTGAATTGGGTTAGTCACTTTGCCATGTAGTCTAATGTGTGTTTTATGCAGATTTTTTGGACAATTTTGGACAAAGACAAGGAATTTATGAGCAAATGGCAGCCAAACTTGAAAAAAACAGGGAAGAGGACTTGTAGGGGGGGGGGTGTCTCCTTCATTAATGACCCCTTTCCTCAAATCCTCCATCAGTGACTCGAAGCACAAAGGCCCACATTGATGATTCCAAGGGGCAGTCGAGCAAGTCAAGTAGGGTTGTCGTTTATCTTCAGTTCTAGGAAGCCGAGTTCCTTGATTTTAGGAGGACTGTTGGAAGTACCCATTTGTATAAATAAGAAGGCTTAGAGCCTCAGTAGTTTAGCCAATTATTAGTAGACTTTCGCACTTTTGTGCAGCATTGTGTTCAGCTCATTTTCGAGTTCTTTTTTAGAACAATTTATGTAATGTAACTGCTATTTTTGATAATGAAGATGAAACAACTTTTGAGCCAGCACTGATCTCTTTCAGAGGGCTGAAGCTCTTGGGTTAGGGCCCAACCCAAGCTTCCCAACACCTCCTACTGTGTACTTATATGCTTTTGTTTCAATTCATGAGTTAATTTATGTTGCATAGATTCATTTTACTTTGTTAGATTAGGTTGCTTTTGATGGTTAATATAGTTGTTTTTGTTTCAAGTTGCTTAAGTAAGTTGTTGCAGTGATAGAAAAAGATCCAAAAAGGCCAACAACAGGTCTTGATCTCCTTTCTCCCTTCCTAGGACTATGATCTGAGGTCAAGGCACTAATATTGCCACCAAAAACACAGTTTTCGCTCTCCCATGCAACTGCTAGTGTGATAACTTTGATTTAGAAAGGTTGATAGTAGTTTAGATTCAATTGCTTAGATCATTTCCTATTCTTTTCCCATAGTTATCTTGCATGCTTTTCTATTCATAAGGTATTGTTCAACATTTTCTATTTTTAGGTCAGAAATTAGGTCAAGCTAGAGAAATCTCAGTTTTTAGTTCTTTCTTTGGCCAATTTTGATAAGTAAATGTGCAGATCTCTTACACGATATCTCAAACCACCATACATCCATTATATAGCCAACACCAGCTCACTTCTCATAGATTTCCCCACTCATTCACAACATTTCACCAATCTGCCCTAATTTCTGCGTTTTTTCCATAAAGATTCTTTCTTGCCATTCGAACAAATCCGACCATCACATTCATCCCTGATCTTCCTTGACAAGGTCTAGACACCTCAACACCTTCATATAGCCTTCAGTTCCCATTTCCCATCATTTTTCCACCTTCAAAACTCCAAAAATAACTCTCGGCCTCCTCTTGTAAGTCCTCCTGTAGATCCTCCTATAGATCCCCTGCAGCCTCTTGTAGAATTTCCTCTGAGTGATTTTTCGAAGTCCGATCGTTATGGAAGTCTCTATAAGGGTACTAAGGGCTTCCTAGGGCCTCTCGACACCTTCCTCCACCTCTGCAACAACTAACTCCATCGTCCTTTGCCACCAAACCTCTGCACAGTCACAACCAGATAAATCACAAGCATAAAAATTTCACATAAAAACACTCAAAAATACAAAAAGATAATTTCTTCTCATTTCTTATTAGAAGTAGCTTGAATAAATGCAATTACCTTTTCAGTAGTCAATGGCCCTCATTTCATTAGTTTCCATCTCTTTTCTTGCAAAAGTAGGGTTAGTGGGTAAACTAGGGTTTGCTAGGGTTTGCGTTTCGTTTCAATTTTCATTCTCTTTTTGCAAGTAGAATAGCCCCAGTAGAGTTAGTTTCCTTTCATCACAGTTAAAATCTTGTTCTGAGAACTCATAGAAGTTGGCTTAAGCTCTTAACGAACTTGCGCCAGCTGACCAAGTGATAGCTTGTAGTAAGAGCTAGTACTTGTGCATACAACACTATCGCTTCCAAGTTTGTTACAAACTACCGGGTTGATAAAAGTAAAGATGGAAGCCCTAGGAGTTGCAACATTATTGCTGCAATACTGGAGCCCACCAGAGCTCCTCTCACCTTGACAAATGTGATGTATGTGCCTGGACTGAATAAGAACTTGGTATCGGTTGCGATGTTGGAGGAAAAAGGCTACGATGTTGTCTTCAGTAAAGGAAAGGTGTTCCTAAGACACATAGACACAGGTCAAACCAAGAGGATAGGGATTTGGGTGAAGAATCTCTATAAACTAGAGGTAGATGATTGTGCAGCATTGAGTACGAAAGAAGAATTGGTGCAAAGCCAAGACATTGGTGAGTTGTGGCATAGGTGGTTAGGCCATTTGCATCATGGGGCTTTGAAGATAATTCAGCAGATATATACAGGACTTCCCACAGGTAAACTTGAGCAAGTTGACACATGCAAAGGTTGTACCTTGTGAAAGTACACCAAGTCTTCCTTTCATGATCAAGACAGTCAAGCAGAGGCTATCTTAGAGCAAGTTTATACTGATTTGTGTGGACCATTCTTGACGGCATCCACAACGAAGCAAAGGTATTATGTGATTTTCATTGATGACGATTCTCATAAATGCTAGATTTATTTCATGCAGAAGAAGGACCAAACTTTCACAAAGTTTTGTGAGTTCAAATATTTGGTCGAGAAAGAGTCAGGGAAGAAGATCAAAGCCTTGAGAAGTGAAAATGGTGGAGAATATGTCTCTCAAGACTTTAAGGAATTCTGTGCAGCGAAAGGAATTAAACGAGAGTTGACAGCACCTTATAACCCACAACAGAATGGGGTGCCCGAGAGGAAGAATATAAATATTTTAGGGGCAACACGAGAAATTCTACATGACTGAGGCCCACCACTTCACTTGTGGGCTGAGGCATGCAACACATTGGTCTATTTGTAGAATAGAAGCCCACATTGCATACTTGGGATGAAGACACCAGAGGTAGCTTTCTCCGGTAAGAGACTAGATGTGGGTCACTTCAAGATCTTTGGCTCATCGGTATATTTCCATGTGACAAAGGATGCACGAAAGAAGCTTGAGCCGATAACAGAGTTGGGGATATTTGTGGGGTACATTGATACACCTCACAACTATCAGGTGTATTTTCCTACCAGTCAGAGGACAGTGGTTCGCAGAGATCTCAAGTTTGATGAGCAGAAGGCCATGCGAGTTTCCCTTAAGAGGGAACCCCAACTACAGGATGTGGAGGAACAGTTGGTTCCTAAGGAGGAGGAGTCTCAGACTGATGCGGAGTAGCTACATGTAGAGGTTCCAGGAGTGGAGACATTCACTCAAGCAAAGTCTTTCAAAGATGGATGAAATTGCACAAGAGAAGCTAACAGATTGTTGGAGGATGCGAGGGTGAATGTGGGAGCACCATCTTCTTAGCATAGACAGAGGAGGTGACCTAAGAGGTACACTAGATACATGGCCCTTGCTGGGAAATGTGTCGAGACCAAGCCATCTTCCTTTCAGGAAGCAGTGCAGTAGCCAATTTCAATTGATGCTATGGTGGAAGAGTATGACTACTCAGTTCGTAACAATGTTTGGGATGTGGTTCCGAGACCAGAGAAAAAGTCAATTGTGAGTTCCTGTTGGCTTTACAAGGTGAAGCAAGCTGCTGATGGTAGTGTGGAAAAGCCTAAGGCAAGATTTGTTGCCTGTGGATTTTCACAGGTAGTGAGGAGGATCATGTTGCTGCCAGATATTTCGACAGAGGAGCAAGATGCTGACATTTTGACAAAGGAATTGTCAAAGTGTAAATTCGAGTTTCATAGAGACATGTTCGGGGTGGAAGATAATCCCTTTCTTGTTGAGAGGGAGTGTTGAAATATGGCAACAAGAATATTCCAATTTAATTTGTCCTTGAATTAAATTATGAATTAAAATCGAATTTAGTCTTAACAGTACTTGGAATAATTAATTATTTATTTTAAATTAATTAGTGGAGAAATTCAAGTTAGGAAGTCTTTCTGAAGTCATGCAAGAGTTATCCTAATAAGAGATAGATTGATTTATTTGATTGTTAATTTAGTTAACTCAGTTTACTGAGTTAAGTCCAGTTAAATTAGTTCCAAACTGTTTGATGAACTAATTGTGTTTAAAACAGTCAGTTGATGCATTAATGACTCAAAACTAGTTGCTACTCCAGTTACTAAGATTCCCTCATCAGAAACTATTGCATGTCTTATTTTTAGAAAGGACCCCAGTTGAGATAATGTTCAAGGAACATTGTACTATTCAGTTGCATGTGTTTCTCATGGAGAAAACCTCATGATTGCAGTCAAGGATTTATCCATTGGAGTGCATAGTTTTGGAAGGGGGTTGTGCACTTGGTAATTTAGGCTATTTCTCTACAAGGAGCAGGAACAAGAACAATAAGAGCTTGGGGCAAAGAGGAAGGCTTGGAGAGAAGCCAGATTTCTGTAAGCATCTGTGAGGATTGTACTGAGAGCTAGCTATCTGCTTGAGAGCTTAGGCTTTTTTATAATTCCTATGTATTCCAGCCATGTATAATTAATACAATAGTGTGGGGTTTTTAGCTGAGGCTTTCCCATTAGTATTTTTTCAGTGTATTGTGCCATTGATTCTTATTCTTCTGGTTATATTGTTCAACTCGATCTTTAAGCTTCCACAAATTGATAGTAGAAGTAGGTTATAGTATTCTGCTTTGATTTATATTGCATTATCGGGTTAACCTATCACAAATTTTCTACAACTTTATGTTTATCTATATTTCCACTATCATTTATTGTTTATGGGAACAAACAATTCATATTTCTATTTTCGATTGGTGGCTTTGATTGATTTGCATAGTCTATTTGTACTATGCCTAATCCATTCAACTTAAAATAATTTAACCCCACAAATTAAGTGTGTCACCCTCAACTCCTGCCCATGAAATTCTAAAATAAATCCTAATAAAATAAAACCTTAATAAAACCAAATCCTATATAGATTGATTAATTTAAAAATCCATAATGAATCAAAACACTTTTATTTTATGTTTATCTAATTTTCCATTATCATTTATTGTTTATGGGAACCAATAGTTTATACTCCCTGTTTGTTAATAGCTTTAATTATTGAAGAAGTAATTCATATTTCTATTTCAAATTGGTGGCTTTGATTGATTTTGAAAATGACTAATTCATATTTCTATTTTAGGTTGTGGCTTAGATTGGTGACTTATTTATTTTGAAAAGGAGTAGTCCTATTTCTATTTTAGGTCGTGGATTAGATTGGTGCATTTGATTAATTTTGAAAAGAAGTAGTTGATATTTCTATTTTTAGGTTGTGGGTTTGATTCATTATGGGAAGGATTAGTTCATACTGCGTATATAGAAATTAATTTGGTGATGGGAACCTTATGATTGGCGTTCAAGAATGCGGTGGATGCTTCTTTCAAGATTGAGTGGCTTGGGGAATTTTTCTATGTGAAGGAATTAACAGTTACAAGGGTGATAAATATATTTATGGTGTGCTCTATGCTTGGTGGAGGGGGTTGTTTCTTATCACTTGCCAACGATATTCTAGCCACTGGACTTCACTTGTTACAAGTCACCAATAGAGCAATAAGTTAACACAGAGCTGAGCATATATGGTGACCTAAAATTGGCCAAAATATGTGGAACTATTGCTGCAAATGAGAACTCATAATGGTAGAAAGACATCCATGGTTATTGATCCTTGTTGCAGATGATAATTCATAATGGTATAAAGTCATATATGGTTATTGATCCTTTGCCAAAAAGCTTGGATATGTTGTAAACAATTCAAATATTTATAACTCACTATATTTAGATGATCTAATTGTTGATGCATAAAATCTTCTAATGATTCTAGCAACTTAAGAAAAGGCTTCCTTACTCTTACTTGTTGATAAAAAAATGATACATTACATTATTGGCCTCATACATTTTTTTTGATTCATCAGAGCATCTTATCACTATTTATTCTATTCTACACTCCATAGAAAAAATGATTTATATTTTTAAGTATTATTATATAATTTATAATTTAAAAAATATTATCTCATTCATATATAAATATTTAAATAAATTAAAATTTTTAATATAAGACAACATCTTCTTTATTCTTAACTTTAGATGGGGTAATATTAAAAATATAGATAAAATGGTAATATTAATAAATATACTTGTAATTAAGAGCCAAGTGCAATTGACTAATTTCCTTAATCCCTGAGGGCATGGTTCCCTTAACGTGCTTACTAACTCTCGGAGAGACCCGAATATCTTTATTAAAAACTATGGTTCCCTTACGTGCTTACTAACTCTCGGAGAGAAACGACATATATCTATATATGGTTACTAACTCTCGGAGAGAAACGACATATATTAAAAACTATGGTTCCTTTTCGTTAACTCTCATATATTTATATATCGGGCATACACAATTCACATGATGGGAAAATTTATTTTTTCCCTAGTACATCTCAATAGTCATGGACCTATATAGGGTGGCAGAAAATACTCTCCTCATGCAAGATTGAGGATTCATTTTAATACGAAGAATGTTTTTTTTACTATGCACATGACAGGAGAAAAATGTGAGAAGGATATTGAATTTCATATCAAGATGGAATCCTTCATCAATGAATTTATTAACCACTCATCTTCATTAATAATGACAATCTTACAAAATTACTTCATAGATAACAATAAGTGTTACACATCATTTTGTTGCATTAGGCAAATGACCACTAGTGTGGATCTTTTGCTATCCACAAATGTGTCCCACAGCATTTCCCTGCAAATTTTGAATCTAAATTATCTCAAAGGAAGTGGAATTTCTGGATCTCATGGTAGAAAACCTTGATTTTGGCTACCTGCGCAGTTCCCTAATTGATTTCTATGCATAAGTATGCACTGTCTTCCATTGTGACCTGCGAACATGACTTAAAGTATGTAAAAATAAAAAGTAAAGTCTAGAAGCATTTTTGGTAGCATATATCCCAAACAACAAGCTTCAAATGGGTGGATATTCAGTACTGACCCCTCCCATCATGGAGTAACTCCCATTCATTTTTCGAACCTCTATCCCACTAATAGTGGATCTCATTCCTTGGAGAATGGATACAAAACTTCCCATTCTTGGCCTATAAAGCTACTACAGGTCTGAGGATTGGGAGAGGACTGTTGGAAGTAGGTTTATGCTGTTGAGATTAGGTTGGAAGGCTTTTATTGCAAGGGAGAGGGTTGGAGATTATAGAAGGGACTTGCAACATCAAGGCTATATGGTTGTACGACTTTTCTCTAGTTTTATAAATATAAAAGAAATTGTTATTTCTCAATTACATATTCATTGATTTAATTTGTAGGATTCCTTGATCACTTACAAGGATTTTAGTTGCATATTGATCAATTTATGATATATAATTGGTTAATTACTCCATTTATCTCTTTGATTATATGATGTATGCTTTGATCTGTTGTTTATCTCTGTCTTTGTAGGTCTCTTTCAAGATAGTATGGAGAAGTTGTTAAGAGCGACGAGAGGACATCTAGAGCATCGAGGAGCGAATGGTCGAAAGCTTTGAGGGACTTCATCAATCATTTCGTTAAATCGGTAAGAGGCATCTATCATTCTATTTTCTTTCAGTTAATCAAAGTCTATAGAAAGGTAGTAGTTCCTGATTATTTGTTACTAGGGTTCTTTGAAGTCTAGGGAGATGGCCCTTGTCTGCAAGAGGGATAAGTCCACATAACAAATTGGTGATTCCGCTAGGGATTCGTTTCAATCTCCATTAGTTTTCCTTGTTTGACCTTTTCAACCTGCTGCAAAAACTTTCTTAGAGTGTCTGGAAATTTTAGAAATTTGGATTTTGGATTGGATTTGATTTATTTATTTTGTTTTTATTTATATTTTAATTAATTAATTAATTAATTTTATTATTATTTATTTATTTATTTATTTATTTTTTGAATTTCCTCATTGTGAGCACTTTTACTTTAGGCATAGTGTGCACTTTTGCACATCTTCCTTTTAGCAATAGAGCATATTCACACTAGTTTACTCTAGACCTGCGCACATGCCTGAAACATTTGAAAAACTCAGTTATATCCTCTTTAAATCCAAAATTTTGGTTTTTTCTTGTTGTTTTACACTTGTTTGAACCTCCTGTGACTGGTTGTCTTTTTGGCTGAGTGTTATGAAGAGTTTTGCTTGTGATTACCTTGTTTTTGAAAATTAGGCTAAGGTCTTATCCGGTCAATGGTCGATTTATCAAAAGAGAGGTTTGTTAAACTTGTCTTCTTGACTATCTATCTTTCTTCTGTTGATTACATTAGGTTTTGAGTCTAGTTTTCTATTTTGTGAAAGTTTGATTTGTGTGTCAAAATCAATGATTTACAAGATTAGGTATTGTTTGTGAAAACTACTTCTTATGTTAGTTTCGAAATGAAAATCATTTTTCTTTCTGTTGTTGAAGTGTTCATGAACCGTACTTTTGCTGCAAATGAATTCATAACATTCCATTAAAGAAAATTCTTTTTAGTCATTATTGGTTTCTTGTTGCATTTTTTGAATTTCTAAGTGATTGTATGAAAAGAGAGATTTCTTGTTTCCTTGTGTTAATGGGCAAAGTGAAAATTTGAAATTGTTTTCACTATTGGGTGATTTGAAGTTGGATATTTCCATTTTAGGAAAAGGGTTATAGCAGGGTTTAAAGTTTTCGTTTACATTTTAGATGAAAATTTTAAAAACTCTTTCCTTGCTCTAGATAGATTTTTATTGAAACAAAAGATTATATCATCATTTTCGATTGCATTAGGATTTATCAAGTCATAATTTCATCAAGTTTCACACAAATTACCTTTGCGTAAAAACAAACTATTAAAATCAATCTAGAAAGTTTTATTCTTAGGGATCTTTTCCACCTACAACAGATTAAGTTGTAGGGCTTTGGAATTGGGAAGTAAGTAAACTTTCCAAAGCTACAAACACACACTAAAATATTGTAATAGGGAGATAAATCCAGTTATTTCAATTTTTCTCTAGGAGGCTCCCCTTACAAAGGAGTCAAGCACAAGATCATATTAGACCTAGTGAGGTCGTACCCACTTCATTGGATATGGTACAATGATTTACACATATTGATGATGATGGTGGTTAACGTCCACTGAGACGAAATTGGTCTATCAGACCTATAATTTTCTTAGTTCTTAATTGTCTAGCTTCTCGTATTTCTTGGTGAGATTGGTGCTATAGCTTTATTTTTTTTCTCTAAGGTCTTCCAACTTCCTTTATCATGCATCTCCTTCATCTCTTCTGGTTCTTGGGACATTAGTGTCTTAGCTTCGCGATCTATTGTGTTCGTCCTTTTGAAGATAGTCGGAGAAGAAGTTTGGTCTGGGAGATCTGCTTTGTTGTTAAATGAAGATTTATTTTGTGCGGTATTCGAATCCTCATAACTATTGATGCTTGAGGGGTTGTCGAGTTCACCTTTTTGCTGTTGGGCGGGGCTTCCCCCCTCTTGTCTTAAGAGTTGTTTCTTTCTTGCTCGATTTCTTGCGATTTAGAGTTTTCTGGAGAGTATTCTTCCTTGATGACACTGTAAGGTTCTTTTTGTGCTCCTTCCCACCATGTAGATATGTGGTGATTCTTTCTAGTAGAATTTTTCTGGGAGGCTTTTGGGCAGTTTTTGGCTAGATGGCATGTCTCAAAGCAGGATCGACATCTGAAGAGGACACTTTCATAATCGAGTTTCTGGTTCCACACATAGTCTTTACTTGTTAGGTTTATTTCAGCTGGGAATCCGGCGCTGAAGTCCATTTCCACACAGATGCATGGATAGGTGGTTCTGGCATATTCCTCTGTTTCTGGGCACTTGCAGTGAAATTTCCCAATTGCATTTCCAATGGCTTTTAGAGAGGAGAAATTCCGGAGATGCAAGGGTAGATTTGGAAATATCACCCAAACTAGTGCCGAGGTTATGACTGTTGTTGAGGGACCGAATGATGGGTTCTATGGCTTCATGAATAGTCTCGAGTTTTCCCAAAACCAAGGGCTAGAATCTAGAATGCGTTGTCTGCTTTTAGGGTTTTCAAAATCTACTATAAAGAAACCCCTAACACAGGGGTAGATATTAATTTCATTAGAAATGACAATCTTCCATACCTCCGAGATCCAATTGTGGAGAGCTGTCAGTTGCGGCCACAAACAATTGAACTGACAGATTAGGGTACTTTCAGAAAACTTCAAAACCTCATCGAGTGAGGCCTGAACCACCTGGACAGTGGTAGCTGGGGCTTCACTGACGATATCGGCAGGAGCTTTCCCCCTAGAGGCAAACATAACTGAGCCAATAGCTATCTTCGTGAAGCTGGGAGCCATCTGGATCAAGGCCGATCGATGATTCCCAAGCTTATGTATGTCCCTGCGGAAGAATGAAAAAGCCCAACGGTGCCAAAAGGTACTTGGGGTCACTTGAAAGTAAACCTCAATTAACAATGTTGAGGAGCTTTCAAGGGGATTGATCTTTGTTACTCTGCCCTTGTGTGTATGTCCGATTTGTGACTGTCCCTCTGGGTAGAATTATTGTAGTTGGTAACCTTAGTGACCATAATCTTAGGGCTATTACCCGAGGTGATGATAGAGGGAAGGTCCTGCTATGCCTGGAACAGAGTTGACTAGACTCACTTGCAATTTTTGGAGGGTAATCTTCGCTCGAGATGGCGTAAGTTAAGTTACTTGAACCAAATTATTTCATTAAGAGGGTTGTCAGTGTAACTAGTTCCACTCGCTCTATCTACAACCACTTTTCACTTTGATTTCTGTGACTTTGAATTTCATTATCAACTAGTGATTTCATTGTGGAAAGATTATTTACATGGTTTTAATATGTAGATTTTTAGCATGTGTTAATTGTTTGATTTTAATTTTAGAGACCTTAGGATTGGATTGTGAATATTGTTTGATTTTGTGATAAATTTTCATCTTGGATGAATCACCAAGGAAGTCATGTAGAATGCAAGGTAAACCTCCTGAATACACACCTAGTCAATTGGGAAAGATAAAAACTGAAAGGTCAAAGTTGACAGGATCAAAAGCCTCAAAAGAACCTGAAATATCAGTAATTTTACAATATGAGACAGTAGAAACCAAAGTGAATCCAATGCAAGAGGCAGAATCAGTCTTTGTTTACTCTAGTCCAAATATTAGCGAAGTAGTTCACACATAATCTGACACTAGTGAAGTTTCAGATACTGAACTAACCGAACTAGAGGTAGAACATCTTGAGTCTGAAGCTTGTCAACCCGAATCACCTTCGGATATTTTATATCCTACTCCCGAGCCACCTTCACCTAGAAGGAAGTTGATAGTTACGACTGAATTACCTCTTGGGTTAATTAGCATTAAAGGTGTTACCAAAGAGACAAAAACACGTCATTCTCCATTTACTGGTAATGAAACTTTTGACCCAAGAGTTTCTTTCTCTTCTTTCTGACCCAACCCTTGGTATTCTACTACTTTATGTTTTTTAGGTCATAATTTGTTACCACTGCACATTCCTTTTTATTCATCAGAAATAACTATGTCAGAAATTCCTATTAGGAGTGAACCTATTGATTCATCTATGTTTATTAGCTCTCTAAAATCACTATTGTATGGTGGTCCATCAGTTCCTCCTTGATACCAGTCACTTACTGGGACCTTTTTAGGAGTTTCTTCTTCTCCCCAACCTTCTTCTTGGTCATCTGGTTTATCTACATCTACTGTTCAGAGCATGAATTCCATGCCTAAAGCGCTTAGAACATTAGATCAACAAATTTACATGGTTTATGGTAATTCAAGTAACCCTTAAGTAACCCCGACTGGTGCTTATTACCAACCTGGGGGGAACCACCTTATCCTCCACATGAAGGAAAACCTATTATTGGGGGTCAACCTTTTACCAAAACTTATGGTCAGATAACTCAACTAGGTCTAGGTCAACCTGTTGTAAATCAACCTTTAATTTGTTCCCCTTACCCTGGGATGAACACTATTCGGAATCTTGCTTATACTCAATAGTATGGTTCAGTTTCTCCATAAGTGCGACTTTATCAACCTGTTTAGCCTACTGGACAAACTATTCCTCAAATCCTTGTTCCAGGTATTTCTGTACCTGTCCAGTAGCCTGTTTAGGGGATTCCTCAAACAATTGTCCAACAACCTACCCAAGGAATTCCTCAAACACCTATTCAAAAACTGATTCAATGACTTGTTCAGTGTTCACCACAAACCCATGTTCAAATGACCATTTCACAACATGTTCCAAGTTCTCCTCAGTCACTTATTCCAGGAGTATCACAAATGACCATTCCAGTAACCCCTCAAATATCTGTTCCTTAGACTACTCAGGAAATTCCACAGTCTCAAAAGCAAAGACCGTTACGAAACTGCGGCCGTCCGTGATCTTGGAACGGTTAAGGTGGGAAAGCATAAGGTTGGTACCATCTTTTCTTTTTCTTAAATTCCGTTACCAGTTATTTTGGAAATTTAGTTATTTTTTTAATTTATTAAAAAATAAAATTTACAGCTGAAGTTTTATTTTTTTAATTATATATCTTTATGATTAGTTTTTAATTGCGATTTTTTGGAAAGTTCTTTTATTTACTTTTGATTTAATTTGTTTAGGTTTTAGTAGGGATTTATTAAAATCATAGGTTAAGAGTTTTTGAAAATAGTAAATCTATATATACAATAAAAAATCAGTTTAATCAGATTTGGCCAAAAATAACTAAATTCAAGCCACAAATCCATCAATATACATTGGATCTGGCACACATGGTGCATCTCCGTCCATCCATTGGCTGAAAACACGTGAATGCTCATTCATTGTATTATGAATAGTGCCAAATTATTATTCGTTTAATTTTTGTTAATGTAGATTCAGGACCTTAATGTAGAATGTTTCTTGTACTGAGCAGCTTGGAAAACTTGAACCTAGAGTAGATGAAGGCATTCTTCTTGGTTACTCTCCACATAGCAAAGCATACAAGTGCTACAATAAAAGACTTGGCAGAATTGTTGAAAGCATTGATGTAGTGGTTGATGAGAAGGGATACATCCCTAGACAAGTACATCATGAAGACATCGAAGAAGATGAAGGCTACCCTCAACAACAGAATGATGAAGAACCTCAAGAAGAACCAGAGGAGCAGACAAGAATAGAAGAAAAGACCCCATCCAGATATGTTCAGAAGAATCATCCAGAATCTCAGATTATGGGGCAGAAAGAAGCAGGTGTACAAACAAGAAGAACAGTTGCAGAAGCCTCAAGCTATTTGGCATTATTCTCCTCTACTGAACCACAAGATGTGAAAGAGGCATGCAAAGATGAATGTTGGATAAAAGCAATGGATGAAGAACTTGAGCAAATCGAAAAAAACAACACTTGGGAACTGGTTCCTAGACCAAAGGATAAGAATGTTATCGGAACAAAATGGGTCTTCAAAAATAAATTGAATGAAGATAGAGAAGTAATTAGAAACAAGGCCAGACTTCTTTGTAAAGGGTATGCACAACAAGAAGGAATAGACTTTGAAGAAACCTTTGCTCCTGTTGCAAGACTTGAGGCCATCCGAATGTTCCTTGCTCTCTCAAGTTTTCAAAACTTCAAAGTATTTCAAATGGATGTGAAATCAGCCTTTCTGAATGGAGACTTGGAAGAAGAAGTATACATTGAACAGCCAGATGGGTTCATTCTTGGAAATGATCCAAATCTTGTATGCAGATTGAAAAAGGCTCTCTATGGGCTCAAACAAGCTCCAAGGGATTGGTACTATCGTTTGGATAAATATCTTCATCAACAAGGTTTTTCAAAAGGATCAGCAGATAGCAATCTTTATATAAAAGTTGAAAATGACAAATTGCTAATACTTGTTGTGTATGTAGATGACATTATTTTTTGCAGCAATGAAGAAGAGATGAGTCAAAGCTTTGGCTTGGTCATGCAGAAAGAATTTGAAATGTCCTTGCTGGGAGAACTGACATATTTCGTTGGTTTGCAAATCCAACAAAAGGAAGAAGGAATATTTTTTTCTCAAACCAAGTATGTCAAACAGATCTTGAAGAAATATGGCATGGAAGATGCAAAACCAGTATGTACACCCATGGTCACAGGATGTAGCCTCAGTGCAAATGATGAATCTGCAGCAGTACATCAACCAGCCTACAGATCTATGATTGGAAGTCTACTTTATTTGACAGGTACCCGACCGGACATCATGCATGCAGTAGGAATAGTTGGAAGATTTCAGGCAAATCCAAAGGAGACTCATCTTCAGGCAGTCAAGAGAATTTTCAAATATCTTCAAGGGACACAAAATTATGGCTTATGGTATCCTAGAGATACAGATCTCACACTTCATGCTTATACAGATGCAGATTGGGCCGGAAGCGTGGATGACAGGAAGAGCACAAGTGGTGGTGCATTCTTTATGGGTTCTAGATTAGTTTCTTGGTTCAGCAAGAAACAGAGTTCAATTGCCTTGTCTACAGCGGAAGCGGAATATGTTGCTGCTGCATCTTGCTGCACTCAACTCCTT
>APFE031226700.1:0-11584 GCA_000404065.3 Pinus taeda
AAACAAACCAAAACTACTTTCACTTTCCTTTATGAGAAGTAGATAAGAGGGGAACAAAGGACACCAACCTCAGTCTTGCACTTGGTTCCTTGTTTGGTTCCTCTCCCTTCTGACAAATCTTTTCCACTCTTTCTTCGCTTACCCAGCTTTAGAGAGCACCTGTAGAGTCAAAGCAGCATAATACTATCGAAGAACAGATATCTACAATCATAAACAATATAGGACTAGATATATATTGACCACACAAATGCATATATCATCAAACATACAAGAATGTGGAGGAAAACTTGAATAGCTTTATTAATACCAAGAATAGCAAAGAGGATTACAACCCATTGTTCTAACCCAGAGTCATCCTCCCAGTGTGAAAGCCCTTCTTCACCTCATAAAAAGCTTAGATCACCCAACACTATGATATTGCACCAAGAAACCAACAACACTTCCTTACAAGATACAAGATTCCAGCCTCTGGATCTCTGTGAAAAGGGATCCATATATAGATGTTTGCAGGGGGTGAGTCAGCTTCTGGGATTTTGATTAGTGTCCTCTCTCTGATAGTTCTTGATTCCACTTGGAGATTGTTGATCTCTTACTCATCCCTGGGCGAATTCAGAGAGGCAAGTGTCACAAGAGAAGTTTCTGGAAGATTCCATGATCATCCACCTTGCAAACTGTCTCTGTCATTTGTCTACTCTCACTCATCGCACCCTACAAAAGGGCTTTCCAGTATGCATCACACTTTTTACATTGAGCAGGTGAGATGCATCGCACCCTTCGCACTGGACAGTCTGTATGGTCCAGTTTTGACCAATTCTGAGCAGTTTTCTGTGGAGAACTTCTGGGAGATGATGTAATCAACTGACCTTGTTCCTTTAGGGCATGAAGCAACACTTTTAGGGACTTAGAAGCCCTTGCTTTATGGACATGTATGATTGGGGTTGCAGTGCCCAAAAATGTCTATAACAGTTGCCCCCTAAAGCATGAGGTCATTAAACTTTTGATGTCGGGTGAAATGATTTATCATGAGGATCTGAAGTTTTTTCGAGCTGGAAGGCAACCTGTAATAAGATACAATACAATACATTATCTTCATAATACTTTCACAATCTAGCTGAGGCGGGCATTCCCATGCTCAGCTTTATAAATTCATTTCCAGGTACATAGGATAGACAACTGTCTGTGTAGCAGACTGATGATTCGGACGGAGTCATCATCCTTTGATTCGGATGAGCATCTGTTCGGCAATGATGTACATTTGATGTCTTTATATTCCTGAATATGTCGCACCCCGGATGGATGAAACTAGATCCGGGGTCTTCAAACTCGTTCAATATTCACTCGGAGTACAAGTCGATCCATGTGAAAGATGTTCTGGAGTCGAACATGGAAAGACATCGCCTGATTACTAGCCAATAATGTAAGTTGTTAACAGGCGTGAGAGGAATCACCGATAATGATGATGACCCTCAAGGTAGGATAGTACAATTCACGTGGTGTGAAAATGGGACTTGGCGTCAGAACACCACGTAAAATATTTCGGTCAAAGGCCATTGATGTAAACTTGTCGCCGGAAGTGAGAAACTTGCCATTGAGGCATGCAAGCTTCAAAGTACTGAAAGGGTTGTTCCTAGGTTGACTTCTTATATTTTGAGCTGATGTCGACAAGAAGTGACCCGTCGTAGGAGGGCCTTAATGAATCCCACATCTACGACACAGAACGGAGCAAATGATTTTGGAGGTGAAAACGATCTGATGATACAGGGTTCAGGGTGGCAGTCATGAAAGAATGGAACGTGAATGTATTGCAGCGGATGAGACACAGGTGAATTCTCTGAGCGACTTCTCTTGAACATACCGGCGACACTGAAATGGATTGGTAGAATTAACCCCAAACATGGATGGTACGATGGACCAATGGTGATATGACTAGTGAACGGAATAACCCAACCCGACTCGGACGTGGAGTGAAAGTGTCAGTTCAAGAGCGACTTGCTACCAATGAAGTTTCTTCAAGTTTTCTTCCCAATTCTCCCCAATCATTGCTAACTAGTACCTCTTTATTTTTATCAAGATTGAGGAGGATAACATATGCTTGTTCTATAATTCGCCTTTCGGGCGAACCCGTCGCTATGTTTTAACAAGCCTAGCAACAATGAAACTCGTTCTCATCTATATGGACAAGTTTGCCTCTATTGATTTTAACGAGTTTAACGACAATGATAACTCGGTCCTTTTTCAATTTTAGAGAGTCTGAAAAGGGACGGAAAGGAAACTCCAATAATCCTTTTTCGTCATATAATCCCTTAAGTCCAAAAAAGTATAAAATAATATGAAAGGGATGAATTTTCGATATTTTTAACGAGCCAAACAAGACAAGCGCTCGATCTTTTTGTGTAATAATCCCTCAGGTCCAAAAAGATTAAAATCTAGAGGAGGGATAACATTTCCGGTAGCTTTAACGAGTTGGAGAGGCCAATCGCTCTGCAATCTTTTCATATTTTACGAGTCAGATGAAAAGAGCTTAAAGGAGACTCGTTTTTTGAGGAACGAGTGATGATTTTAGGTAGCAGCTGATTCTAGGTAAGGCTTGGAATTTTCCAATCACGACAGTGTCACAAGGATGGCTAACAAGATCACTCGTCGCAGGTGTTCCTAAAAAAGGGTAAACAATCAAATGGAGACGTATGTTCGGCTGAAAAAGAGTGGAGGTGATGATGAGAACACGACCAAGGCTCAAAAGCTGATTATAATGCATTCACAATGGTTATTTACTGGAGATTGGTTCATTTTTTAATGAGCTTAAACTCTGGGGGAAACATTTGCTCATTGCTTAGGTTTAATTTTTAATGAGCTTGAACTTCACATAAAAATTGCTCGTGATAATGGTCATTGATTATTTGATTCACCATTAGCACTTTTTTATTTCAATGGCCGTACTACCTGCTCAATTGCTTCATCAAACCGATTAGAAATGAAAACACATGCTTGAAAAATTAGTTAAAACACTAATACCTTACTCGAATTACGTGAATAGTAATTTAAAAGTGACTTTTACCTCTCATTTTACCATTTGATTTGAACTTGGTTTGTTGGGGCTCTGGAGGTGCTTTTCCCCCCTGATTTTCACTCGCTGATTCAAGGAGATTCTGTGGATGATTCTCGGCGCCGTCTGGACCAGGTAAGAGCTAAACCTGAGCTCTTCAGTTGCATTCCTTCCTCTTTGAATTCTGAGCATGTTTCCCTGTTTTTCTGAGCCCTTGGGGTTAGAAAAATTCACCTTGGCTCCATCGCACCCTTCTTATATCGAAAGGTGCGATGGATACTGGCCTAGCCATTGGCCAATTAGTATGCATCTCACCCAGTACACTACTGGGGTGCGATGGCCGCAAGGAGGGAAACTCTTGCATTGTTTTCTCATGGAATTTTTGCCTGTTTTTTGCCAAATCAGGACCCTGACTCTTCTCTTGTTTGTTTTTCAGAGATTCATCAGAGCAAAATAGTTGTTACATGGTGAGAACGCGAGCATGAAGAAGAAGACATGGTTGCTTTACATGATCTGGGTACGGTAACTGCACTGCTGAACTGTGGCATGCTCAAGTTTTTCCGCATCTCTAGCATGAGGCAACAAATCAACTTGTTGCAATATTTCCTCGATGCATGGGATCCTACCAACCAAGTGTTACAGATCATAGGCAAATCCATCCCCTTGACTTTCGTGGACATCTATTTTTTGACCAGTTTATCGAGGCGTGGTGCCCCTCTCTCATTATCAGGTTCCGCCCATGGGGACGAATCCGTGAGAGATTACATTCGTTGGTACTGCAGAGAGGGATCTCAGCCGAGTAGGGATGACAAGATCAACATCCGAGATGTCACTGACCGGTCCTTAAGGACCATTCTATTCACTTTTACTAGACTAGTTGGTAGTGCAGCTCTTCACGTGGCTAACAGGTCTTATATGCAGTACGCCTTGGAATGCCTCGAACCAAAGGTGTTCAACTGGTGTGATGCAATACTCCCAGTGATGAAAGAGCAACTGACCAAGGTGAAAAATGGAAGATCCAATAATTTCGGCTATGGTTCTATTTTGATCGCTTTTGCCTTGGAAAAGATCCCACTGATGCAGCCGCAGTACATTTCACTTGGTTTACCTCCACCGACTGAGCCACGGATGCAGAGATGGGTTGACCTCATGGCCCGACATGCTGGTCAGTCCCACATTCCTTTCTCTGGCACCTTCTTCGAGTGGTTCAACTATCAGGAGATGGTTTATGCTGAGTGTCCATATGCTGGTATGGATTTCCAGGGTGACCCAAATTTGGTGTTGCTGGCTGGTGAGCAGTGGGGTGCTATAGGTAAATTCTCTAACCATATCTTTGTTTATTGTTTTCATAATGTTCTTATGCTTTCTTTGATCAAGGCTAATCAAAACCCATGTGCTCATGCAGACATTGGGCCAGTTCGACCAGCAGTACGCCTGAGAGAACCAGTTGCCGCTTCGGCGTGAGAGGCTGTGGGGAGGGTCATCATTCGCGACCTTGATGTGGTCGAGACTCTTTCAGCATTGCAGGATCAGGTCGAGGGTCTCACCCTTCGTATTCCGGACATGAGGACCGACGAGCTGCCTCTGAGGCTGCAACGACATACTACTGGTGTGCCGAGTCGATGGACTAGGCTTTTACGCATGATTGAACAGGCGATGACTTGTTATCACCAACATCATTAGACTAGGGTGCCCCCTAGCATTTTGAGTTTTGGGTCATTTGACCGATTTTGTCTTGGTTACAGAACATTATGTGTAAACCATAAATAGTTATATATATATATATATTTTTTATTTTCGGAGCTTTATTTTGGTTAAGTTACATGATCCTGATGCAAATATTGATGCAATGCTTCTTTTTATAAATGTCGCAAATGTCTATCTAACAATTGATTTGCCAATGAGTCTGTTAATGTGTTAAATTTATGGAAATATGTTGATATTGAATAGAATCGAACTATCTTTCCAAAATCTTGACCCTTAGAAACATGCGATAGATAGCTGGATTCCGTACAGAGTAGATACCAGTGAGTTGTAGAATGACGAGTTGTGAATCTAGCCTGACGAAAAGTCAACTTATGCCATGCGCGATGGCATCAAAGGGGAGTTCTATCAACGCGTTGTATTCAACGATATTATTCGTTGACCGACCAATACATACCCCTATGAAACTCACTAACTGGCCGTTGGGATCGAGGATGGTCCAGGCCGCAGAAGATAGGTTCCGCGAACTACGACTCGCTCCGTCGACATATCCAACAAATGGTTCCAATAGGTTTAACATCTGCAACAAATGCAAAAAGTGGATTACCTAACCAAAACAATTACCCTTAGCGAAAACAAAAATGTAACAAAAGCATAGGGGTTACTACGCTGAGTTAAGCATAGTAACACTTGAGGTACAACCCGTTGCGGGGTTGCGCCAGTGGAATCCCATCATAATCCAACAACTCGTAGGCTCCTTTTGCTAATACATGCTTAACAATATAGGGACCCATCCATAAAGACTTGAACTTACCCGCTCCCAACTTATCAGTCTCTTGGTCGTAAAGTAAGACCAGGTCACCTTCTAAGAAGACACAAGGTTTGACATTTTTGTCGAACTAAGCTTTGACTCGTTTCTTATGGGCTTTATTAGCCAAAGCGGCATCATGATGGGTTTCATCCAATTGGATTAATTCCAAGAAATGAGCCTCCTCTTCTGAAGTTCTGAGGAGAAGGTCGACCGCGAGCTTGAGGGACGAGATTTGACACTGAACCGGTAAGATCGCTTCTAGGCCATACACTAGTTGAAAAGGTGTAAACCCAGTCGCATTCCTCACTGATGTCCGGTATGCCCACAAGGACGAGTACAGGATCAGGTGCCAACTCCATTTATGGACTCCGATCATCCTTTGCAGCATGCGCTTCAGGACCTTGTTGATTGCCTCAACTTGTCCGTTAGCTTGCAGATAATACGGAGTAGAGCTGTTGTGGGACAGTCCTAATTTGGCAGCCAACTCAACCATCGTGTGATTGCAAAAATGTGACCCATGATCTGTGACTATGGTCTGTGGAACGCCGAATCTGGAGACTACATGATTGAAAAAGAAGAGGGCAGTCGTTTCGTTGTTGTTGTTTAATGTAGGCATCGACTCGGCCCATTTGGTAAAATAGTCTACTGCGACTATGATATACCCATGCCCCTCGGCCGAGGTGGGGTTACATGTCATGAAATCTATGCCCCATTTGGTGGATGGCCCAAGAGCTACTACTAGCTGCAGAGGTGCGGGAGGTATTCTAGTTTTGCGATCGAAGATTTGACAGGCATGGCAACTTCTGACTGCGGTTATGCAATCTTTGAACATTGTTGGCCAGAAGTATCCTGCTCATAAAATCTTTTGAGATGTAGCATAACCAGATTGATTCCCCCCCACACGCGCCTGAATGACAATCATTCAGGACTTTTTCAACCTCCTCATGGGCGAGGCACCTCCGCAGAACTGTATCGATACCACGACGGTAAAGCGTATCACCGACGATCACGTAGTCTTTTGCTTGGTATTGAATCCGTCGTTGTTCCGTGCGTGAGTTACTAGACCTATATGTTTGGGTTTGGAGATAGATTATTATATCTCCATACCACAGATTGCTTGAAGATATCAAAAACAAAGATTCATCCACGATTGCCTCTTCGAATGTTGTTGGAAATAATACTGAGAGGGGGGTGAATCAGTATTATCAAGTCAATTATTTTCTTTTTCAAACCCAGATCATATACGTTACTTCAGTTAGTGAAAATCGCATATATACGCAACTACAGATAAGGAAACACGCGTATACCATGCAGACTTATTATTTAATTTATCTTACAGATGTTGATCATTAATCTGTGTATCAGAATCAAATAAACAGTAACCAGAAACAATGAAACAGACCAGAAGACAATCACACACAAGAACACAAGATATAAGGTGGAAACCCAATGTGGGTGAAAACCACCTGCTGCAATTCATCTCTATCTTCCTTTATTTAGAAATTTATTTTTACAATGTTTCTGTACTGGTGTAGTCCTTTACCAGTACACAGGCTGCTACCTGCGGAGAGCTACAACCCTCTCTCGTTCTCTAGCTTTTCCTGGAAGGGAGCTACAACCCCCTTATCTCTTGTACTAGCTGGGATACCAGTACGTAGGCTACCACCTGCAGAAGGCTACAACCTTTTCTTTGCTTCCAGGGACCACATTTCATAAATTTTCGGACTGGATCCATGAACATCAATCATCAAGAATTTTTGTATCAAACAATCTCCTTTTCACCAATTAACACTGAATCAAATAAACACTTCTCTGACAGCTGTACCCAGAAAATAATAACAGTAACCACACACCAAATTCTGAACCCAAAACACTGCAGCAATAAACAGAAGTAGCTAGAACACAATTTAAGAGACATACGCTACTTTAATAACCAGAAACCTACGTGCATACTCTTCTGTGTTTGGACCAACCTGCGTATACGCTGTTTTTAGTCACAGAACCAGCATGTATATGCGCCTTCACTTCACTGAACCTGCGTATAGATCTATAAGGATAATTCACTCTTTCAAACATTCAAAAATTAGTTAACCCAGATTATCAGATTTATAGATCAAGCGTGTGCCACATGAACCAGATCAAAATAAAACAAATATACTATCATTCAAGCCTAGATTTTGACCCATCAATAAAACTTATCCTTCTCTTTGCGCTCAGGTTCCTCCTTCATTCAGATCCAGATCTGCACCATAACACCATCACCAATATTCCAGATCTAGCACTTTTCAGATATTCAATAATTCAGATTATCCTTTTCCAAATGATCTCCTTCCTCTTTTATAGTCTTAGGCCTTTCATAATACCACAGTTCAAAACCATAACAAATCAATACCATGGACCCAATACTTGGGATCAACACTTCTGACGAGATACCATGGCCCAAAACCATAAGTTCAAATACCAAGGACTAAATACCATGGACAAAAAATAAGTTCTCCCACATGTACGCACTTTTCCTTGCGTGAAAGTGCATGTATACGCATACGCGTCTTTAGAACATCTAACCCGCGTGTATACACGTCTTCGTCAAGGTGAACCTGCATATATATCTTTTCCTTCATTCTCAGAACCTGAACTGAGATCTGTCACCAGATTGAGTTTCCATCAAGGACAACACCTGTGCCATAGCGCCAAACCTATGTCATAATGCCAACAGATGTTGCGTCGTTGGACGATGATGGGAGATCACATAGTAACTCTACGAAAACTAGGGCTTTCTTCGATTTGGATTTTTTGAATTCCAGATCGAACTCTTGTAAAATCGTTATCCATTTTGAATATTTGCCCCCCAACAACTGTTGCGACAATATATAAGTCATGGGGTTGCAATGTGACAAAATGGTAGTTTTTCTAAAGAGTATGTAGTGTCGTAATCTTTGTATCACTTGAACAGCTGCGAGAGACAGCTTTTCAACGTAGGAGTACTTCATTTCTGTATCATTTAAGTTTCAGCTTAAATAATATATTGGATGTTCAATTCCATCGTCTTCTTGAACTAAAACCATTGCTATGGTCGTATCCGCTGCAGCCAGACACAGGTTAAAGTCTTTTTGATAATCAGGAGCATACATTAATGATGCTTTTATTAGGGATTCCTTTAAAGCATCAAAGGAAGCTTGCCGTTCCTGATCCCAGATAAAAGGTACTTCTTTTTTCAATAGACGAGTATAACCTTTAGCAAGTTCGGTGTAATTTGGAATGAACCTCCTCAGAAAGTTTGCTTTCCCTTGGAGTTTCTGAATCTGAAGCAAATTTGAAGGTGGAGGCAAATCAATGATTTCCTAAACCTTACATGGGTTGAGACGAATCCTGTCCTTTGAGACCACAAAGCCAAGTAAACGACCAGAACAGACACAAAACACACATTTGTGCGGATTGAGTCGTATCTTGTAGTGTCGACAACATAAATATCACTCTCAAATGCTGAGGATGATCGGTTTGCTTTCGCGAATGAGCCAAAAGATCGTCGAGATATGGTTGAACAATGTTCTTGATGTCGTGGAAGGCATAATTCTTCGCCCTCTGAAATGTTGCCCCTGTGTTCTTTAAACCAAAGGGTAGCTTGTGATATGCAAATGTGCCCCACAGACAAATAAATGCAGTCTTTGACTGGTCATGTGGGCGGATATTTATTTGATTATACCCGGAAAATCCATCCATAAACGAAAAGATTTCACATCCGACGCATTCATCAATTATCCGGTCAATGAAGGGTGTAGGGTAGTTGTCTTTCGGACAAGATTGATTTACATCCCTATAATTGATGCACACTCTAATCATTCCTTGTTTTTTCATCACAGGAACAATATTCGATACCCAATAGGTTAGAGGAATCGGGTAAATAAAACCAACATGGAGGAGTTTTTCAACTTCCGCCTTGATGGCATCGACTTTCTTGGGGTGTACCTGCCGGAGCCATTGTTTGTACTGGTTTGACATCTGGATACATCTTAATTTCATGTTCAACTATGCTTGAGTCAATGCCTGGCATTTCATCATATGACCAAGCAAAGACATTTCTAAACTCGCGAAAAAGAGTGTAATATACTTCCAGTTCTGAAGTAGAACATTATTTGCCAACATGAATATTCTCTACAACCTCTGTTTTGGTCGAGATATTTATGGTAATAGTCTCTTCAATATTGGATAGGTTTCATTCGGAATCCACCGTATTTACTGTATTTGACAGAAAGTCAAAAATTGAGGGATGATCAAGGTCACTGGAACTATCTTCCTTACAATTCGGAATATGGGAACGATGGTGGTAATCTTCCCATTGTGCCCCGTCAATCATCATTGACTGAACAATTCCTTCGTCTATAGAATGTACTTGCAACCAAGGATCTGAAGGGGTGCCATATTCTTTAGATCTATCTATCCACACGCTTGATGAGCATTGATTCGGGTTTGCCTCCCATGCTGAAAACATTGATTGCTACAATATTTATATTGGGCTTGGAGGCAATATATGTAGATGATCCATGTTAATATCATTTTCGGACATCTTTTGAATAGAAGATATCATATTGCAGGTTCCTACCATTGCCACTTCCGCCAAATTGTTTGGAGGCGGCAGGGCAAAAGTCCCCATTAATGTGGGGTCTTTTAGTAGGCCTACTCCGATATTTTGAAGTGAATGAGGGCTTCCATGGATCATTGGAATGCTTCCCATAACTTGTGAACTGTTGGGAAGAAAAGTCTGTTGGTCGACCACCGTAATTCCTCCTTAGAAGGGAAATGCAACCTTCCTGAAGTACGTCGACACAACGGCAGCCATAGCATATATCCAGGGCCTTCCCAGTAGGATGTTGTAATCGAGGTTTCCGTCGATAACTTCAACATCAATTTCTATTGTTTTCCCCCCAGTTCAACTTGCAAGTTACTCAATATCCCATATGGGGTGTATGTTCATCCATCAAATGCTTTTAATGTCATCGACGATCTCGACAAGGGTGGAGATCCTAAAGTTTCCCAGCAACTCATCGACATAATACATGTAGATGCCCCCTCATCAATAATTGTTCGATGAACAGTTTTGTTGAGGGCTTTCACTTGAATAAGGAAAGCTAGTTGAGCTGGTAACTGAGGGTCATATCCTTTGTGATTAAAGGACACAAGATTGGAATCCGTTGGGCCAATCCCACCAATTGTCGATAATAAAGCCTACTTTTGTGAGGGGAAATTTTGCAGTACTTCAAGTGTCGACATAGCGGATGGCAATTGGGCCAGATCCTCCACTATATTATAATGATGTGCTGCTCTGGCATGAGGATTAAACGTCGATTTGTGTACTACTCCCTTTGGTGGCTTTATAGTTAGCTCAGGAGTGATGGGTGGCACAACTTCGGTTGAAGTTGTTATCGAACTACTAGGTTGATCATTATCCTTGTTGTTTGACATCTGTGGATTCTCGTAATCTTTATTCCTTGTCGATATCAAAGCATCCTTTAACTGCTTCGAAACAGACAACATTAGCACTTGGGACGAGGAAGCATTGTCACTAGCAACCAGATTTGTTCCTAGATTCAGAAACGGATCAGTCAATACTTCCAAGGTTTTTGAACTCTTGAAGAATTTTCTAAGCTCAGCTTTATATGGACAATCTCTCGTCCATTGATCCTCATCACGTATAAAGCATGGATGACTTGGTTTCCTATCTCCAGAAGGGTTCGCAGAAGATTTTTCAGGAGACGACTACTCCTGTTTCTTCTTCTTCCCTTTCTTTTTCTGCTTGCCTCCTGGTTGCTTGGGTTCTTTGCCTTTGTCAGTCAACACGGCATTTACTTTTGAGGTGAGAAGTTCTTCATTTGCATTTTGACTTGAAACCGTACGGGCCTTCTTTGACGTAGCCTTTGCGGTTTTCGTGCTAGTCATACCTATCACGCCATCGCCGGCATGAGAGTCTTTGTTTGATTTAGGAGGGGGAGGAATGGAAAATTCCGGTCTAGGAGCATCAGGGATTTTAT
>APFE031226702.1:41315-61070 GCA_000404065.3 Pinus taeda
CTCATTTGCATTCATATATGTAAGTGGAATCTTAATCTTTTTCAACTTGTGCTAAAAGGGAGTATTGAATTCAAAATTATCACTTGTAGATACTGTTGCAGTGCTAGTTTCCTTTAGAAGAATCTTGTTCTTGCCACATGAAACTAAATACAGAAGTCGAATAAGATCTTCATCTTCCAAATTTAGTGGAGATTTAATTTCTACATAGCTCAGCTTTGTAGCTTCATTGAACAACAATAGCAGAGCTGCTTGGTATGTTGTTACTGGCAATTCTATTACCGTGGTGTCAAATTTAGAGATGATGTCATAGATTCCATTGCTCTCCAAGAGTGTTGAGGTTTGATATAAATCATTGATCATTTTACAAACCGTGGATGTAGTACAATTCTGCAGGATGATATATCAATTATATTTCATCTGATAAAGAAACAATAAGTGACTTACAAACCACAAATAAATAAGTACTTACTACAATTTATGGAAATGTCAGCCAAACATAAACGGGAATTATAGTATGCTTGGTTTTCTATCATTTAGTTCATCACCTTTTTACAAAACAAAGGGTTGGCCTTCAATATGTTTAGCAAAACAACTCCTGATCACCCAGTATTGGACCATGCATATTTGGTGCAAACTACTCAAGACATAGTGGAGAGTAGATAAGAAAGCCTACTCTAGTGAGGTCATGCTCCCCACCAGCTACAGAGGCTCAAGTTCCCCATGCATGTGAATCAACAACGTCTGAATCAGATTGCAACCCATAACACCATTAGTGGACTATTGACACCTACAACCAGTGGAACAAATTCCTAATAATCCATATTCATGAGATATGCATAACAACTAGCATTGTGTTGGGCAACTCCAATACCAACATTATTGGCATAGTTGGATACCAACTTCATTGGTAGGGATGGAGAGAGGAAATTTTGTAACCCCAGAAACGATTGTAAAATATTACAAAATATATATTTTTAACTGTAGGTAAAGACACAACTATGTCATTTCAGCATCAAGATCCAAACATTAATTCAAGTCACAATGGGTATATATTACAGCATTAAGGTTTTCACATGGGTAGATTTCGTAGGAATCCTAATGCAGATAATAAACTCATATAAGTTTCATGTAATTTTAAATACCGCAACAATGATTTGACCAAAATAACCTTGTTGTGAAAACAAACCAATATACCACTTCAAAATAAGCTTAAGTATGTTATTAAGAACAAATATAAACTTACAAATTCCTTTGGGAAATCTATGGGAGAGTGCTTGTTTCTCCCAACCAACACGCAGGCATCACCAACTCCTCTCCAACTCTTCTCAAGCATAGACTTCTTCCTTCTAGGAACAACACCTTCTTATTCCCTTAGTCATATTTTATAAATTTTTACTAATGGATTTTTCCTAGTAGCTGCTTTTAAGGTTTGCCTTTTACTAGGCTTTTTCTTTTAACTTGGATGGGTGATGCTAGGGCATTATTAGAAATTAGGTTTTTATTAAATTAGAAATGATATTTTTATCAAATTATAGATTAGATTTCTATCTAATTTCTAAGTGGTAAGGATCTACTGCTTTTCTTTTAACTAGGCTGGGTGATGCCACGACATCATTTTTATCTAATTTCTAATTAGATTGTTATCAAATTAGAAATTAGATTTTTATCAAATTTCTAATTAAAAATTAAATTTTATCTAATTTTTAATTGGTAAAAGTCTGCTACTGTTTGTATTATGTAATTATATAAAAATATGCTGATGTTTACATTTTGTAATTATGTAAAAAGAGAAATGTTTTTTTTAGAAAAAAACATGAAGTGGGAAAAGCAATGGCATGAAGTCTTTTATAACCGTTTTTCAGTGAGGTCCTTTATAAACAACAACAGATTTTTACCAATTAGAAATTGGATTTTTAACAAATTTCCAAATGTTTTTTTATCTAATTATAGAACATAAACAGCCGCAGATTTTTACATAATTACATAATACAAACAACATCAGATTTTTACCAATTAGAAATTTGATTTTTTTATCAAATTTCTAATTGGTAAAAATCTGTCGTTGTTTGTATTATGTAATTATGTAAAAATCTGCTGCTGTTTATGTTTTTTAATTAGATAAAAAACATTTGGAAATTTGGTAAATCTAAATTCTAATTGCTAAAAATCTGTTGTTTGTATTATGTAAGTATGTAAAAATCTGCTGCGGTTTATATTTTGTAATTATGTAAAGAGGGTAATGTCTTTTTAGGAAAAAACATGAAGGGGGGAACAATGGCATGAGGTATTTAATATGCATGACAGCATAAGAGTTGAACCATTCTATCATCTAGGACTCAAGAATCTGATTCCAAGAAAGGAAGAAATTGTCAAAACAGAAATTGTCACTTGGATTTTTAACTGAGTTGTCTGCAAATTCCGCCCTAGAGAGCCATTTTGAGATTATTCACCTTCAATCCTTTGTTTTTTTAGGGAGACCATCCTTTCCTATCGATCTCTTCTACTTTGGGGATATGGCAAGTGGAGAAGGAGGTGCAAGTGGATCGGAAAAGGTAAGCATACTTTGTTTTTATAGAATAATTACATAATATAATATGTTTTATTTTTTGTTTAAGGTTTGAAGTTAGAATTATAATTTTATAATTATACTTTGTGGTAAATCATTGAAACTTGGACAGGGAAAGAATCTAATAACAAAGTCCTTGCTTGAAGATGTTTTTAGGACAGAAGGACCTAAAAAACTTCATGCTTTGGATGCTGAATCCCTAATCCATTTTCTTAAGACAAAATCCCCTGAATCTAATCAGCTAGGTCGAGGTAATCAACAAGCTTTACGAGAATCCATAAGTTCCCCATCCTCTCTTGGATCAAGAAAAAAATTGAAAAAAGTGTCATTGACATCAAAAACCAATAATGAAGAACATTGTGTTGAAACATCTTGTGTGATGGCAACACCTGGGACTGCAAATTCTTGTTCATCCTTAGCTTATGCATCATGTATTGGTAGTTTAGGTGCCAAGATAGAGTATGACCCTGTCTGAGGGGAGAGAAGAAGGACAGATGCAGGAAAACAATTCTTAAATAGGCTAAAGGACTCTTGCCTTCAATGATTTAGAGATCATCTTCACCTCACATTCTCCAAGATTCCACTTCACCTAAAAATGATGGTGGTACAGGACATAGAGAATGAATTTGGTACAGGTTGGTCGGTTAAGAAGATAAAATTGCAAATGTCACTCAACTGTAAGAGGTTTCGTTGCAACCAAACAAGAAAAATTAAAAAAATGCCTCAAGATCAAAGACTGAAACAAAGACCATTTGACATACCTTTTAAAGTATGGAAAGAACTTGTAAAATCATATGAGAAATTGGATGCACAAAGAAAGGCCGGCAATGAGAGCATTCAGGTATTAAATTTTTCATTAAATGTTATTTATAATGTATTAATACTTATAAGTATCTTAGACATGTATTTGTGTGAAAATAAATTGAATTGGCTTATGTTTAAGGACAAGGAATCCAAGGCGAGGTTAACCAAGACAAAAGTCACTCATCGTAGTGGCCAGAAAGGTTTAAAAGCACTGATAACAACCTTTGTAAGTATATTAAACATGTGATATTTTTTTAATAAACTTTGTACTAGAAGAAAGTCATTGTTATCTAATTTCTCCCTATTTATTGATTGATAGGAACTAAAATATGAAGATCTCCAAATCATTTGCAAAAGGAGGTGCTGCAGCAAAAGAGATGGGTTGAATTTGTTGTTTGGATGGACTCTATGGTATGTAATCTTAGTTGGATTTCCAATATACTTTTGGAACCGTATTTTCATTTTATTTTTTAGTGCTATTAGATATTATATCTTACCTCATTTTATGGTTAACATTGTATAACAAAAACATGCATTGTGTTATGTAATTAATAGTAACATGTAATATTGATTTTTTTTGTCAGAACGTTATAGGTAATGATTGCCAAGACAATGATTATGATGATGATCCAAATTATGTTCAACATATATCAGGAGATGATGAGGATGAGGATGAGGATGATGGTGGTGAAGGAGGAGATGATGATGATAGTTACGGTGTTGGTGATGATGTGGATCAAACTATTGAGGATGGTCAAGATGATCATGAAGATGATCTTGGTGGTGGTAGCTAGGCATGCACATGCATTGTTTTTGATGAATAAATTATTGTGTAGAATGACATTGTTATGTTTAGATGGGTGTTGTGAATTTACCCTCTATCAATGAAACATTTTGATTTTGTAATCATACGATGAGTTTGATTTGATTAAAGATGATGATGATATTATCATTATTATATTTTTATTTGATTTATATATTGGAAAGTATCATCATTATTTTGATAGAGAATTATAATGTATGGTGATATTACCATCTTTGGATGTATGTTGTTAATTTATCGTAAAATAATGATATTCATGGATTATTTTGATTTGTTAAATTTTAGTTGTTTTGATTAAAAATAATACTGATCTTATTAGTATTATGTCGCTATTTTATACATGTCTTGAAAATTGTTAATGACACATTGTTATTTTTTTGGATGGATGTTGTCAATTTCCCTTAAATTTCTTTACAAATGATTTTGAATTGTGATATCTACTTTAATGATATTTAGAAACTATGATATATTTCAATATGAATCTATAAAAGGGGTCATATATGTAAAGAAAAATATACTCTACATAAGAAGTCAAGTGCGGATGTAACCATGGATGCAAAATTGAAAGTAAAATTGGATGTTAAATTAGGAATTAATACAAAATGCAAACAATTGACATACAAAGTGTTTTAAATTAGAAGTGAAAAATTGTGCAATAGTTGACACAAAGAAAGGAACAAAACACGGCATACAAAAGGATATCAAATTGGGGAAAAACAAGTACACATAAATGGGCACCAAATTAGATGCAAAAAAAGATAGACAACTAGATGTAAAATAAGATGCAAAGTTGAGTGTTAAAAAGAAGAAAAAAATGTTACAAGTTAAGATGCCAAATGATGATGCAAATAATGGTGTAAATTTGGGATGCAAACTTGGGTGCAGAAAAAGAAAAAAAAAGATGTAAGAAAAGACATAAAACAAGATGCAAAATGGGGCCGAAAAAAGGTGAAACCAAGGATGCCATATTGGATGTAAAAAATGATGCCTAATCAGATGCAAATTTAGGCTCAAACTTAGATACACAATTATATGTAAATGTGGACACAAAATGAGGCAGGAAAAGATGCAAATTTGGATGGTAAAAACGATGTAAAACTAGACACCAAAAAAATGCAAAATTGGATGAAAAAGTGGGCATAAATAATGGTGCAACATTGGACACATAAGTAGACACAAAAAATGGTGCAAACATGGGCATAAAAATAGCTTAAAATTGGATGCAAAACTTGGTGCAAAAACAAATACAAAAGTAGACGTAAAAAATGACTCTAAATTGAATGTACCATTAGACACAAAATAAGATGCAAAGGTGGACACAACACATGACTCAACATAAGATGCAAATATAAATGCAAATTTGGATGCTCAAAATGATGTAACATTGGATGCAAGAAATGGTGTTAAAAACGACGCAAAAATTGGATGCAACAAATGACGCAAAATATGGTGCAAAATGAGATGGGAAAAATGGAGACAAATCAAACGTAAATGTAGACGTAAAAAATGGTTCAAAAAAAGATGCAAAAATGGGCACAAAAATGGATGCAAAATTTGGTTCTAAATCAAATTCAACATATGGTGCAAAGATAGGCACCAAAACTGGTGCAAAAATAGAAGCAAAAACTAGTGTAAGACTAGATACAAAACTTGGCGTAAGACTAGATGCAAAAACTGACACAAAATGGATGCAGAAAAAGACGTTAAATTGGAAGCAAAATACAGTGTAAACTTGATGCAAATGATGGCGCAAAAATGGAAGAAAAGAATGACACAAAATCGGAAGCAAAAGACAATGAAAAATAGATGCAAAAAATGACACAAAACTAGAAGCAAAACCTGTCATAAAATAATATGCAAATCTTGGTTCAAAATTTGACGCAAAAAATGATGCTTAGTTTGGTGCAAAAAATGATGCAAAATCTAGAGTGAAAAAGGATGCAAAATCAGACGCAAAAAAGGACGCTTTAAAAATTGTACAATAAGCCAGATTTAGCGCCAGGTTGCTCATCACAATTACAAAAAAAATGCACTAAAATCTGGCGCTAAATCTGGCGCAAATCGCTGGTTTTGTTGTAGTGTAAGTCTCATTTGTTAAAGCTTGATGTCAAGTTTGAATTGCCTATGTATAATGGGGAAGTAAATGATGAAAAGTTGGATAATTGGGTTTGTCAAATTGAAGTCTATTGCAGGATTCAAAGGATTAAGGATGTTGTGACCAAGATCCAGCTTGCTTCTCTTCATTTGGAAAGTGCAACCCTCATCTGGTGGGGGGCCAGAACTCAAGAAGATTTGAAGAAAAGTGGTAAAATTATCTCTTCTTAGATTGATTTTATAGTTGTATTAAGAAGGAAATTTTGTCCATTAGCTTACATGCAAAAAGCAATTATGGATTCGCAAAATTTTAGACAAGTTAAAGGTCAGATTGTTCAAAGTTACACACAAGAATTTATAAGAAGATCTTTAATCTTGGGTGTAGATTTGTCTTCACAAGACACTCTCCTTAAATACATAGGTGGATTACATAGTTATTTGAGACATATAATTCATATGTTTAATCCCACCAATCTAGATGAAGTATGTGTTCAGACAACTCATTTAGAAGCAAGAGGGAAGAATGTTCCTCAAGAGACTATCATGAAGTCATCCAAATCTAGAGACAAAGGAAAGGGGGAGTTTAAAGGCAAAGGCAAACATAATGTTGCATTGAAGAAAGAGGGAGAGAAACTTACCTATAAAAATTGCTCTAAAGAGGGCCATGATGAAGACCATTGTTGGAAACTACATCCAAAAATGAGACCAAAGAAGTTCAATAACAAGGGGAAACAAAAGGTTGGTGCAACAACTCAACAAGATCTAGGATTTGATTGAAGAGATGAAACCAAAATCACAGCCACGGGAATGAAAGGTAAAGTTTATATTGCAAGTACAAAATTTCTTCTAGTAGGCCTATTGAGTCTCAAAATGATAAAGAAAGAATTAAGCTTTTCCATATTAGGGTCATTACAAAACATACCAAATTTGATACCTTAGTTTTTAGTCAAGAAACTAAACGTAGAAACTACACGTCATCCTAAACCTTACCCTTTGGGTTGGGTATGTAAATATGCCAAATTGCAAGTGATAAGAAAGTGTAAACTAAAATTCGTCATCACTGCAAACTTTATAGATGAGGCAGAGCTTGATGTTGTACCACTTGACATATGCAGGATTATTTTAGGGAGTCCATACTTGTATGACCGAAAAGCCATATCCTATTGTCATGAGAAAAAATATCATCTTTTTAAAGATGGTGTTGATTATATTGTTAGATGACATCAGAAGAAGATGAACTTATCTCTTGTGAGTGTTGGTCAAATGAAAAGGCTTGTTAGTGCTAGTAAGAATTTTGTATTGTTGATGGTCAAACCCAAAGATAATGTTGAATCTAAAGCTTTCCAAGGATGTGATTCAAAACTCAAGCATGATTTGGTTGAAGTTGTTAACACATATGATAAGATGTTTCAAGAACTTGAAGGTTTGCCTCCTAAAAGAGGAATCTAGCATGAGATTCAATTGCAGTAGGATGCACCTCTTCCAAACATTGGCATGTACAAAATGTCAGTTTTGGAGAATGTATAAATCAAGAAGCAAATTCAAGAGTTTCTTGACAAAGGGGTCAACAAGCCTAGCACATCTCCTTGTGGGTATCATATCGTCTTGGTTCCAAAGAAGGATGGTACATGACGCATGTGTGTAGATTTTATAGCTTTGAACAAAATCACGATAAGGAATCGTTATCCTCTTCCTCGTATTGATGATTTGCTAGATTAGTTAAAGGATGTTGTTTATTTCACAAAGTTGGATTTGAGAAGCAGTTATCACCATATAAGGATTGTTGAAGATGACATTTGAAAGACTTCTTTCAAGACAAAACAAGGATTGTTTGAACAGTTAGTTATGACATTTGGACTTTGCAATGCACCTACAACATTCATGAGAGTTATGAATGATGTGTTAAGACCATTCCTGTATGATTTTGTCATATTCTACTTTGATGATATTATTATTTCAGTAAGACTCATGAAGAGCAAGTCAAGCATGTCAAACAAGTTTTAGATGTCCTAAAGAAAGAGAAATTTTATTTGAAGATGTTTAAGTGTGAATTTGGGAAATATCTAGGTCATATTGTAGGAGGGGGTGAATTGAAGATTGATCCCTCAAAGTTATAGTCAATTGTTCTAAACCCAACAATGTAACAGAAGTTATAAGCTTTTTGGGAGTAGCCCAATATTGTAGAATAGCTAACTTCTCACTCATTGCAGCACCATTACGTGCATTAACAATGTGAAACATGTCTTTCAGTGGGGAGGCAAGCAACAGAAAGCCTTCAATACATTGAAAGAGAAAATCAGTACAACACTAGTTATAGCACTTCCAGATCTTAAGCATCCATTTGAGATTCAAATCAATGTAAGTGATTATGCCATGGGAGCAGTTTTAATGTAGCATGGTAAGCCTCTTTGTTATCCTTCTGAAACCTTTACCAATACAGTAATTAACTATCCAACTTATGATAAAGAGTTGTATGATTTGGTACAAAATGCGAAGAAATGGAAGCATTATTTGAGAGGAAAACCTTAAGTTTCTAAACAATAGTCAAAGCATAAAAATGTATCTAAGGGCTTTGTATTTGAAAAGGCATAATGCGCATGCATTGTTACTCTATTCATGATGACGTTGTAATTTTATTATATGCAATTATGATTAATAGCCTTTATTTTAGTGTTTAGTGTTTTGTTAATTTTGTGTTGGTATATTGTGGTACACATGAGTGTATAGATTTTCCTATAGATTCACAAGCTCATGCAATGTACTAAAGCAAGAGACAAGAATTTACTTCTACTCTTTACAATGGAAGCACATAAAGATCGAGCAAAACAATGATTGACAAGAGGAAGAAAATCAAATACACATAACACAAAAAATATATGGGGAAAGTCACTGCTCAAAACCCCACTATCAGTATTGCATATATCAGAAAATCAAGATGAGATTACATTGTTTGTTATCACAAGAACAATCCTAGGACTTAGTAAAATAAATCTCCAACTCACAAGAAAACTCTTGGCCAACACTTAACCAATTCTGCAGCTCTCCAAGTCCCTATTTCCTTGCGCCCTTGGTCAAAGAATTATGATGAATACATTATGCTCTGCTCAACCTTGAGCTTAACTTGCACAAGTATTTCCTATCCTCCGCCTGATGACTTCCTTTGGCCAATACTTAGCCAAATTTCCAAGCCTCCAAGCTTCTAATTCTTTTTGCAATTCCTGAGAGAATTAGCATGTATTTAAAGGGAAATTCCCCATCAATAATTGCACAATCCAAAATTAGGTCATTCTTTGGTTGCCTGCATGATATTTACAACTCAGTGAATCATACAACTAATAGTACATGGTCCCCACACTCTAGTCTCAACTGGGTCTTTCTCTGAACTGACATGCATGAGTTTATGATCAGGGATTCTTCAGTTAACTACAGTGGCACTTGCGGATGCACTAGTGCACCAACTGACTGTTAACTCTCTATTAGTTCCACAAACAATTTGGAACTAATTTAACTGAACATAACTCAGTAAATTGAGTTATCTAATTACAACTCATAATTAAACTCATCTTGGACCCCTAAAACTTAGGGTGAACACATACATGACTTGAGAAACACTTCCAACTTGAAATTCCTAAGTTAATTAAGTTAGTTAAACTTAATTAACTATTTACAAGTTGTTATGAGAATAAAATTTGATTTTAATTCACAGTTTAATTCAAGGACAAATTAAACTGAAATTTCTTGTTGCCATTTCTCAACAAATGATTAACAATGTGCCACACCACTATTGAATTGATAACTCATTTCAGACATGTTACATGATTTATTTATTCTCAAACACACATTAGTTGAGAATTTAAGTCAAGATTTTTAAATGGTATGGAATTATATCGATAGACGATATTGTATGATTTCGTTGCACGTTTCATTTAAAATACAAATACATGTTAGTGATATATGTTTTATTTTGGGATCGATGGCATTTAGAATATGCCCACATTTTAACATTTACACCAAAGCCTTATTGTGGTTTTTATACATGAGTAGTTAGTAAAAAGTATCGTGTCAATGGCAACCACAATTTCTATTTATTTTGTCGGCATTTGCATTGTGCAGGTGTTTATCATGCACTTTTTAGCGCCATGTTGCGAATGCATATTCAATTACTTATAAAGGGGGATCATTATGAAATATGTTTGCAAAGAGACCTCCGAGGTTTTCGTTCTTCTCCAAATTGTGTGGTCGTTGTTTTACTAGTTGCAACACGTCCGTGATTTCCTCTCCAAATTGTGCGATGGCGTTTAGCGTCCAAGAGATTATTAACGTAGTGAGTAGTCCTTGTGCCCTAGTTGTTAGCATAAGAAATATGCTAAGAAGCTCTTCTTGAAGGCAGGGCCAAAGCCTGCAGTATTTGTATCAAGTAGGTGGTGGTTCCTTCCTTCGCTCTTACACAATATACGTTATAACTTTGTAGTAATGATTTGATTTAGAATATTAGATTATAGTACTAAGATCCTCCTCAGATTATAAACAAAATGCTTTCATTGTGCTCAAGGATTCATGAATTTTTGTAAGTGAAATGAAGAGTTTTTATGCTAATTTTATGATCAATTTAACATAAATAATAAATTGAACAACAATATAAACATGTAAAAAACATCATCAAAAACACACTACAACAAGCACATGATAAAGGAGTTCACCCTTCCTGGGCTATGTCTCCTTGGTCCAGCTTCTAATGGCTTTGCCCTCTCTATTATGCTCAAAAGTGTAAAAATTTGTGTTTACAATGCTCAAATGCTTCTGAAACCTACTCCAATCAGTCGAAAATACTAAAAAATGGTACCCTAGCCTCTTTTTTTTCCTCATTTGGTTGAAAAATGCCTTAGTTATGACTTTTGCCAGTATTTCTACAATTTCCTCCTCCAAATCTCGCTAACTGCCAGTTAAATTCATTATCTGGAGCTAATTATAGCAGTTTCACCGATAGTCCTGCCAACTTCCTTGCTTATCTCACGGTTAAGGTCAAGTGGTCAAATGGTGGTTAGGTCCGGTGGTTAAGGTGACGGTTTCAGCAGCTCCATTGCAAATCACAATCGGTGAGAACCAAAAATCTTATGGTTTGCGCATGCAGCGGGGCGATTTGCGATTGCGTTATGGCAGATCCGATGATACTATTAATTGTAACCCTGAGTCGTATCGCATCTAAGATCCTTTCATAAATCACAATCGACGAAGAACCAACGAGTAACATAATGCGAGACTTCTGCCTTTTGCGAAGTGCGATTGCAATTATCACATCGCAACCCTGACCTTTCTTGGGTTTGATTCTTTAACACGACTCGCGTGTGATATGAAATTTGCGAAATAAGAGGGCTAATGGTGGCCTGCCACTTGGTGCTTCCCCATTCGCTGAAGGATCTTGCCACATCATCTTTTCCTACCATTTGTCCAAGTCAAACATGAACTTTGACTTGCTCTAACTTCTTCATATAAACTCGGATTCGAGTTTCGTTCACACCGTTGGAATTAGAATGACGAGCTCTTCAATATGAAGTTAACTTTATCAAGATTCTGACACTTTGAGTTTTGAGCCTAATTTTGAGCACTTGATCACTCCTCCCCACTGGAAGCCTTTTGGACCCCAAAAGGATCACTCTCAATTGTCCATCAGGTGAGGGTACAGTTCCCTCACCTTTCCAAACTCTATCCATTTGGATTTTAAAGGATTTTACCCTTGATCCCCACACAGAGATAATCAATACTTCCCCTTTTTGATTCCCTTGTCCTTTTGTCAAGTAAAGTGTCTTGTTGAAGCTCATTAAGGAATTCTAGAGAAAAGTCTTCAATAGATGGAATTTGACTATTCTCTCCTTGATATTCAATCAAAGGAGGTTCATACAACCTTAAATTCTCAACATTAACAACAACATAAATTTGTATATATGAAGGCAAATCCAACCTGAAGGCATTGTTACCAATCTTTTCCAAAATTCTGAATGGACCATATCTAATTGGTTTTAGCTTTTTACCTTCTCCTTTGAGCCTCTCTTTTTTAATGTGAAGCCAAACTTCATCACCAACTTGGAACTTGTGATCTTGATGATGCTTGTCATGCCTTGCTTTTTACTTGCCTTGACTTTTCTCAACCTGTTCTTGAACCTTTTGGTGCACTAATTGGATTTGTTCAATGAACTTTCTTGCTTTGTCTATGTCGCTATAAACTTCAATAACGACGTCTTTGCCAAAAATAAAATCCAAAGGAGATTTAGACAAGTATCCCATGCATACCTCAAATGGAGAAGTTTGAGTTGAAGAGTGCTTGGCTTAGTTGTAAGCATGTTGAATATACTACAAATGTTCATCCCGCAACTTAGGAAGCTTGCCGCAATACCCGCGAAGAAAATGTATCACTGTTATGCTCACCACTGCTATTTGACCATTTGTTTGTGGATAAAAGTTGTACTCTTTTTCAATTTGGTGTCCATGAATCCCCACAAGCTTGACCAAAAATTCCCACCAAAGCGAGAATCTCGATCACTAACAATGGATGTGGGCAATCCAAAATGTACCCAAACATTCTGAAAGAATAACTGAGCAGTTTGTTCAACCGTAACTTTCTTTTTACATGGCATCAAAATACACATTTTGCTGAACCTATCCACAACTACATACAAATAATCAAGACCTCTTTTTGACAATGGAAGACCTCCTACAAAATCCAAGAAACACTCTCCCATGATCGTGTAGGAACCAAAAGTGGTATGTGCAATCCTAACTTCCTATTGCTAAGCTTACTGATTGCACATAATGAACATCCTTTAATAAAACGAGACACACTTTCAAGCATACGAGGCCAATAACAATACCTTTGTAGATGTGCCACCGTCTTACTTACACCAAAATGACCAACAATAAGAGAAATATGTGCCTCTCTTATGATGTTAACTCTTTCTCCCTGTGGAATGCAAAGATTGCCAAGATGGTACAACAAGTTATCATGCAAATGATAATCCAATTCGTCTACTTGGTTACCTTTACTCAACCTTGCATAAACATCTTGAAAGTCATTATCTGATGCATATTTCTCAATATAACTTTCATGTAAAACATAATTATGCTTGAGTTTGCACTAATAGTAGGCCTAGAAAGCATATCAACAACTTTATCGTAGATACCTTTCTTATACCTGATTACCAAGTGGAATTGCTGAAGAAAACCCATCCATCGGAAGTGCCTTGATTGCTGCAACTTTGATTGTGATTGCAGGTATTGCAATGGTTGATGATCAATGTGAATGAATGTTTCCTTACCCATCAAGTAGTGTTTCCATTTTTCCACACTTTGCACCAATGCATATAATTCCTTGTCATATGTAGGATAGTTAATCACTACATCATTAAAAGTTTCCGAATGAAAACAAATAGGCTTACCATGTTGCACGAGGACTGCACCCATAATGTAATCACTAGCATCAATCTGAATCTCAAATGATTGTCTCAATTCTGGAAGCGCGAGTACTGGAGTTGTACTAATCTTTTCCTTCAACGCATCAAAGGCCTTTTGAAGTTTGCCCCCCCACTGAAAAACATTTTCACGCTTGTCAATGCATGTAAAGGAGCTGCTATAAGAGAAAAATTAGCGATGAATTTCCTCCAATATTGGGTTGCTCCCAAAAAAATTCTTACCTTCGTAACTGTCTTGGGCCTTGGCCAATTCACAATGACGTCAACCTTGGAGGGATCTATTTTCAACTCACCTCCTCCAACAATATGACCCAAGTAAACTAAAGATTTTTCTCCAAACTCACACTTTAACATCTTAAGATACAACTGATCTTTTTTTAAGACATCAAGTACTTTTCTTACATGCATGACATGTTCATCATGAGATTTATTGAAAATTAAGATGTCATCTAAGTAGACTATGACAAAATCATCAAGAAATGGCCTCAATACATCGTTCATCACACACATGAATGTAGCGGGAGCATGCATAAACCAAGTTGCATAACTAGCCATTCAAACAAACCTTGTTTTGTTTTGAATGTTGTCTTCCAAATGTCTCCTTTAGGTATTCTAATTTGATAGTAGCCACTTCTTAAGTCCAACTTAGTAAAATACTTTGCATCTTTCAATTGATCAAGTAAATCATCTATTCTGGGTAGTGGGCAACGATTCTTTACCATAATTTTATTCAATGCACGAAAGTCCACACACATGCGCCATGTTCCATCCTTCTTTAGCACAAATACAATAGGTGAACCACACAGCGAGGAAGATGGTCTGATGATCCCGTTGTTCAACAACTCTTGAATTTGCTTCTTAATTTATGCGCTTTCCATCACTGACATCCTGTACATGCCAATGTTAGGAAGAGGACAATCTTGCTGCAACTATATCTCATATTGGATTCCTCTCTTGAGAGGTAATCCCTTTGGTTCTTGAAACATCTTGCCATATTGGTTAACTACGTCAACCAATTCAGATTTCAAATTTGAATCACAACCTTTAAAAGCTTCATTATCAACATCATCCTTGGGTTTGATCATTAGAAGCACAAAATTCTTGCTCAAATTCACTAGTCTTTTCATCTACCCTACGTTTACAAGAGAAAAATTTATTTTCTTACTATGAGCTCTCACAATATATTCTACTCCACCTTTGAATAAATGATATTTGTTTTCATGTCTATGGAAGATAGCTTTTCTATCATAAAGGTACGGGCTGCCCAAAACTATGCCACAAATATCTAACAACACAACATCAAGCTCCATTTCATCTATGAAATTTGCAGTAATGACAAATTTCAATTTACACTTTCTCGTAACCTGCAATTGCGCATTGTCACACACCAATCCAAGTGGATATGGTTTATGACGTGGAACGGTTTCTAAATTTAATCTTTTGACAATGTTTTCAAAGATAACATTGGCTTGAGAACTGTTATCGAACAACACATCAATATTGTTGTGTTTTCATATCACCCTTATGTGAAAAAGTTCTATTATCCTCTTTTCGTTTGGAGTTTCATGTTGTGAGTTTGAAGAACTTGTGCTAACAATGGATTATTTTCCTTTTAACCCCATGGATTTGATTTTAGTTTCATCACCCGAATCGGATCCCAACTCTTGTTGAGTGGTTGCAGTTGTCTTTTATTTTCCCTTGTTGTTGTTTTTCTTTGGTCTAATTTTAGGATGAAGCTTCCAATGATGAGTTTCATCATGACCCTCTCTGAAACAATGTTTGCATGTAACTTTCTCTCCTTCTTTTTTTATAGACACATTTTTCTTTGCCTTCCCTTTGAAAGCCTTTTCCTTTCCTTTACTCTTAAATGGCTTTTTACTACCTTATTTTGGGGTGTTTTGCCCTCTTGCCTCAAGATGAATGGCTTGCACACACACATAATCTAAGTCATTGGGATTAAACATTAAGATAGTATGCCTAAGGTAAATGTGTAAACCCCCTATTTACTTCAACAATGTGTCCCGTGATTGCAACTCTACACCTAACATCAAAGAACTTTTTCTAAATTCTTGGGTATAATCTTTCACATTTTGACCTTTAAGCTATATAAAGTTCTGCCAATTCATGATGGCTTTCTGCATATAAGTTAGAGTGCAAAATTGTCTTTTAATTGCAGAAATGAAATCAATCCAAGAAATTGAGATCTTACCATGTATTTTAATCTCCTCTTCAGCCTTTGATTCCCACCATTCTAGTGCTGCAACCTCCATTCTCAAGGAAGCTAACTGAATCTTTATGTCATCCTCTTGAAGGTTTTGAATCCTGCAATACACCTCCAACTGACGAATCGAATTATCAAGCTTTTCTACATACACTTCACTATTATACATGGGCAACTCAAATTCAACATCAAGTTTTAAAAAAGGTGATTTACCAATTCCTTTTGAAGTATGATTATGACTATGAGTAAGGGTTGAGTTAGTGGAAGAGGGTGAAGATGCTTGTGAAGAAGAAGATGAAGAAGATGGTGGAGAGGGTGGAGGCCTGTCTCCATTTCCATTACCTCCTCCTGAAGAGCCTTCTCCTTTGGGAGGTTTGGAACTTTCCCCTTGCAACCTAGTATTCCTCTCTGAGAACCTTCACCATTTTTGTCATATCAAAGAAAGCCTTTTTGAAGGTCTTCTCATCTTCTGTCATGTTTGTAGGTTCTCCATCATGAGACATGATCTCTGGAGTCTCAACTGCAACTTGAGGCTAAACTAGTGTTGGAGATTGTGACAACCTTGCTCTCCTTCCCCTTGACCCAACTTTAGGGCTTCCAACTAGCCTTCCTTCACCTCTTTTGAGTTTTAACCTTGTAAGCATGACATAAACTTGCAAACAATTAAATCCTTATTTCACAAATAAAACCTAGTGCTCTGATACCAAATTGATCTGATTTAGAATATTAGAGTGTAGTGTTAAGGTCCTCCTGAGATTATAAACAAAATTCTTTCATTGTGCTTAAGGATTCATGAATTTTTGCAAGTGAAATGAAGAGTTTTTATGTTAATTTTATGAGCAATTTAACATAAATAAGAAACTGAACAACAACATAAACATGTACAGAACATCATTAAAAACACATTACAACAAGCACATGATAAAGGAGTTCACCCCTCCTAGGCTACGTCTCTTTGGTCCAACTTCCAATGGCTTGGGCCTCTCTGTTATGCTCAAAAGTGTAAAAATCTGTGTTTACAATGCTCAAACGCTTCGGAAACCTGCTCCAATTAATCCAGAATACTCAAAAAATGGTACCCTAGCCTCTCTTTTTTCCTCATTTGGTCGAAAAATTCCTCAGTTATGACTTCTATTAGTCTTTCCACAATTTCCTCCTCCAAATTTGGCTAACTGCTAGTTAAATTCATTATCTGGAGCTAATTCTAGAAGTTTCGCCGAAATTGGCGGGCCCGCCAACTTCCCTGCCTATCTCGTGGTTAAGTTCAAGTGGTCACACGGTGGTTAGGTTCGACAATTAAGGCGACGGCTCCAGAAGGTCCATCGCAAATCGCGATCGGCGAGAATCGACAGTCTTATAGTTTGTGCATGCGGCGGGGTGATTTGCGATTGTGATATGACGGATCTGACGGTTAACTGTAACCTTTAGTCGCATCGCATTTGGGATCCTTTCGCAAATTGCAATCGTCGTAGAACCGACAAGTAACATAATGTGAGTCTTCTGCATTCTGTGGTGTGCAATTCCAATCTGCGATTATCACATCGCAACCCGGGTATGTTGGGGGCCGATTTCTGCAATGCCTTCCTTGTTGTGAAGTGCGATTGCAATTTATCGCATCACAACCCTAACCTTTCTTGGGGCCGATTCTTTAACATGACCCTCTTGCGATATGAGATTTGCGGAATGTGGGGGCCAATGGCGGCCTGCCACTTGGCACTTCCCCATTCGCTGAAGGACCTTGCCACATCATCTTTTCCTGCCATCTGCCCAAGTCAAACATGAACTTTGACTTGCTCTAACTTCTTCATACGAGCTCGGATTGGAGTGTCATTCACACCGTTGGAATCAGAATGATGAGCTCTTTGATCTAAAGCTAAGTTTATCAAGATTCTGACACTTTGAGTTTTGATCCTAATTTTGAGCACCTAATCAAGTAATCATGTTTACCAATTTGTAATTATGTGAGCATATTTTACCTTTATTTTTCCCGTGATTTTGTTTTATTTTTAATTAGACTTTAAGTTGAGGCTAGTATTAATATTGAATTTCCTAGAAACAGGATGTTGTTATGGGTTTATTTATTTTTTAATATGTAATTCCCAACGTCAATTCCCCCCCATAAAACTTTTAGCTAGAACATGAGAAAAATATAAACATTACCTTTTTTAACAAATCTAGAAACATTTTATGCAATGCATATGGCATTGAAAGTCCAAGTGTTATCACGACCATGCAATTTGTAATGGGGAATTTATATTGCTTTAATGAAAATATATAATTTTCTACTTATGATATGTGCTTGCAACTCTCGGACGTGGCAAAGGAGCCACATTGTGGCTCTTTATTGTCGCCTCTATCCATTGAAGCATAATTGTGAGCTGCCATAGCAGAACTCTTTTGGTCTGCATATGGTAATTCCTTTTAGTTGTGTTGTCAATTTTACATCATGGGGTTTATTCTCCGATGTGATTCGACAAGCAGGAGATAGGAATATTCGTGGAATTTAATGAAGAATTTTGACATTGGGGTACAAAGGTTTTGTAGAGGGTGTTCCATATACTTATGATGTGATACATAGAGATGTGGGACGGTAATTGTTGGGAAATTTGTCGTCATGTGGCAAGAGTTTGTGAAGAGTGTATTTTCAAAGTTGAGTGTGATATTTGGGTTTTTACACTGCTTTTGAAGTAGAAAAAGCATTATGATAAATGGATTCGATTATCAAAAATATAAATTACCTTTGAAATATATTTTTTCACAATGGACTTTCAAATCTGGTTATTAGTTATGAAAAGACCAAGAGAAAAATTGTACATGTATATAATGCATTCCAATCCCTTTGAATGTAGGCATGAAGGGATACCATGAAATTGAAATTTGTAATGAGTGAAGTAGATTTTATTTCATGCAAAAATTTGAGCAGATCCACTCGAAGGGATCACATCCCACCAACCAAACTAGGAAATCCTAACCCCCTAGGGCGTTGAAGAAAATTAACCCTGTGACCTTCCAATGGCAAGGTACTTCAACAATGAGAGCTTGAACAAATGAGCTAACCTTCGAGGCTAATGAGTGATGTAGATTTGTAGGAAAATGGATAAATTATTACATAAACAATGATGAGCTAGCTTAATATTTATCTATTCAGGTCATGGTATGCGATATCTATATCTAAATGCTAGCAAGTACATATACCTAATGCAATAGTTACCTAGTTCCTAAATTATGGAAGCTCACATGTTAATTATGTAATAAATGTAGCTGAAGAACTAGAACCAATGAAGAAGCAATACCAATAAACAACTAGGAGGAGTCCATTACAAACTTAAGAAGCTTATGATATGGAAGAGAATATTAATTCCTCTGACCCCCATCCTTACGAGGAGGTAAAGAATATGATGTCAGGTGAATTGATAACTCATTGCCCTTGTAGGATGATTGAGTCAAATAACTTTAACCAACTTACCCTACATCTTAAACAAAGTGAGAAATTCTTAGAATAAAACAACAAAATAATTTCCCACCCTATTCAAGTACAAGTTGTTCCTTCTCTAGTTCCTAATTTTTAATTTGTTCTTTCGGTTTAGCAACCTTTATTTCAATTAACTTAATTTTATCTGGATCAATATTGTCCATTGTTCCTTGTTGAACAACACTATCAACATTCATTTTATATTCATCTATTTTACTCTCATACCTTTTCTCCCTTTTTCTTGAATTCTTTATTCTACTTAACAACTTGTTTCTCTAAATCTTTAAGTTGTGTTTCTTTTATATTGAGCAT
>APFE031226704.1:11985-128746 GCA_000404065.3 Pinus taeda
GACTTTTCCCTTCACAACTCTATGGGTAGTGACATTGATTTTCTTATGGTAAATACGGCCATGGATCTGGCAACCTTATCCATCCACAAGGGCCTGTTTCACAAATCTTCTCTGCCCATCAGCACCAACTCTTCTCATAACATCATTGTTTGAAGAAAGGGCATGATAGGTTAATGCCACCTTAAACTTGGTTCGTCGTCCAAGTCACTTCATTTTTTCGATTTTGCTAAACTTAGAGATATACCCATTGATAATGTATACTCTCATGCCCTTGGAATAGATGCGCCCAATTTTTTGACCTCATGATGAATTGCCTCTCTTTGAAAATGTGTGGGTTGGGGGCCACTCTAGACTTTTATCCCTCAAACATCTTTTTGGCTCAATCATTCCTTTCTTGATTATGCTTCAACAAACCATGAGTGTATCTGATAAGGTTATTTCTTCCTTCTGCAATATTTTTCCTGATTGGTATATGGGAGTCGTTGACTCTTGTGGTCTTTTTGGAGGTATGGATTCACTATGGAATCCCAGATGGGCCACTTTGTATGCATACATTTTTTTTGCTGGCATTTTTACTAATAGGGAAAATTCGATTTTTTCCAGGGAGGATCATTAGCGGAATTTTGAGGTATAAAATGGGCCTCCTAAGAAAAATGTACAACTAAAATAAACTTTATAAGTACCGATAGGATTCAAGATGATGATTTAAACCATGGGGGATGATTCACCATTTTTGGAGTAAAAAAATAAAAAGATTAAAAAATAATTAAATAATAAAACTATTTTTTCAACCCATATTTTCAACTTATCTCCCTAAGTTTTTACTCAAATTTTGAGTGGGAGTACTCATTGGATCAAAAATTTAATTCCTCATCCAAGGAGTACCTATGTTGGACACTTTTGATGGACCTTGCTACATAAAAAATGAGAAATACAAGAAAAAAATGATTGCAATCATGTTTTTCATGTATTTATAATTTTTCATGTAGTATGATTCATCAAAAGTATGCAACATGGGTAATCCTTAGATGAGGAATCAAATTATGTATCTAACAAGTGTTTCTTCTCGAAAATTGAGTAAACCCATAGGGAGGTAAGTTGAAAAAATAGTTTTTTATTTTTTCCCTGTAAAATTTGATGATGTAATCTAACCTTATTTTATTATTTTCACTACTATTTTATAATTTCCTTAGGAGGCCCATTTTAGACCTCAAAATTCCCTAATGACACAACTACATAATTTTCCTCTGATAAATCACCTTTAATTTTTGAGAATTATACTTCTTCTTCCTCCACGTCTCCTCGCCTCTCCCAGACTCCTATGTTGTCCTCTCGAGAGACTAAGGCCCCCTTGCTTGGGCAGTTGGTGGGTTCACTGATGTCAATTCATGTTACTCCGCCCCCCATTCCTACTCCAAATCATCCCCCCTTGGGGTCTCAGTATTTACTACTGTTCCCTCATTCCTCAGATATCCCTTCAACTTCAATTCCTTCCTCCCCTTTGCATACTAGCCCGACTTCGGAATTTTCTACTCACAATTATGTGGGTAGTGACATTGACTTTCTTATGGTGAATTCAGCATGGATCTAGCAACCTTATCCATCCATAAGGGCCCATTTCACAAATCCCCTCTTCCTTTCAGTCCAAACTCTGCTTGTAACATCATTGTTCAAAGAAAGGGTGGGAGGGGTTCCCGCTACCTTAAACTTGATTTGTTGGCCATGTTACTTTTTTTTTTTGGATTCTGCTAAACTTCAAGATATACACATTTTTACTGTATACTCTCGGGCCCTTGGAGTATATGTGCACAATTTTCTGGCCTGATGATGAATTTCCTTTCTCTGAAAATGCATGGGTTGGGGCCACTCTAAACTTTTATCCCTCAAACATCCTTTTAGCTCGACCAGTCCTTTCTTGATTCTGCTTCAAGAAACCATAATTGTATCTGATAAGGTTATTTATTACTTCCAAAATATTTTTCCTAATAGGTATATTGAAATAGTTGAATCCTGTGGTCTTTCGAGAGGTATGGATGCAAGATGGGAAATTTGCATGCATATAAATTTTTTGTTGGTATTTTATAGAGAGGGTGAATTCAGGATTTTCTAGGTAGGATACACTTTCTTAATTTACATGCTCCATGTAAAGACATGGCATCCTTCTGGAAGCGTATGGAGAATTGTGATTTTCTCAAGATTTGATCCTTGATTATGGCTGGATATTACAATGCTACACTATACAGGGAGGAATTTTGGGGGGTCTGGTGCAGAAGAGATCCTATGGCCAATTTTCTAGAGTTCCTTTTTGACTCAATCATTTGATGGATATTCTTCTGATCTAGGTGGATGTTGGTGGCCTCCCAACTATCCCACTTGGATCCCCATAGATATCTCTTTAAGTTTTTCAATGCTCGGCACGACATACCGGTACACTGTCAAGATCGAGCAGAAGTTTAAACAAAAGAAGCAAGAATTTGGATCTGCGAATCCAAAGAACAAAGGAACAAGCCAAGGCGGGGTATCCCAAGACAACCCGTCGAAGCTGCAAGAAAATAACAACACCACAAAGTCCAAGAAGGACACAGGAAAGTGGTGTGAGTTCCATAACAGCCCCACTCACAACACAAGTGAGTGTTAGACCAAGCAGTCACTCGTGGTCGAGTTGAAGGCTTCAGAATCAAATGCATGTTCCAACCCTGAGTGAGAACCCAATAAGCGGAATGACAAAGGGAAGAAAATCATTGATGTAGAGCCCAGCACCACTGTTGCTACCGCTAAGGTCTAGAAGAATGAGCTCGAAGATCCAGAGGAGGGGGAGCGTCTTTTCCACTCACAAATGTGGGTGAAGGGTTCACCGCCGCAATTCATTGTCGATAGTGGTAGCCAAAAGAACCTCATTTTAGTAGAGGTCATGAAGTGGTTGGGACTACCAACGATACCACACACGTAATCGTATGACATTAGGTGGCTTCACCAAGGACGAGATATTTGATTTTGCCATCAGTGTCGCCTTCCCTACATCATCTAGCCATTCACGGACGAGGTATTTTATGATGTTGCACTGCTTGATGTTTGTGATGTATTATTAGGCCAACCATACTTGTGGAGGCGACATGCTATGTATGAGTCAAGGCCTCATTCTATTATTATTTCTTTGTGTAATACATTATACAAGATACCGTAGGTAGCCCCACCTACTGCCACTTCTTTGATCTCTGCTAAGAAAGGCAGTAAGATCATCTCCCAGACTAGGAAATTTATTTTCTCTTTGGTCCGCCCTCAAAGTAAGGGGAAGATAATAGCCACATCCATGGCCCCTAGGAAGGGTTCCTCCATGCAGTAGGGGCGAGTGGATACGGTCATGAAAGTAGAGAGGGACATCTTCTCCTCACCCACTGGGGTACTGTTGCACTGTGAGGTCAAGCATTCGTCTGATCTGACTTCCGGAGCACCTCTACCCAACCGACTGATCTATCACCACTCCATTGTGGAAAATGCCAAGTGCAAGAAACAACATGATCAACATCAAGTACCACACAAGTTTCAAGTGGGTGATAAATTTTGGTTGCATCCGCAGAAAGAATGCCTTACAAGAGCCCATCGGAAGCTTAGATCACTCCGACATGGTCCTTACACCATTACTGAGGCTATGGAAAACAATGCTTTGGAGCACAACATTCCTGCATTCCTTCACTTTCACTAAGTGTTCAATGTGGATCACCCTTGACCATGCTTCCCCCCATTACTAGACACATCAGAGGTTGCAGAACAACTCACCAGGGACCGAGTTCAGCAGAAGTTTCCTCATCTCATGGAGGAACTCAACACAATAGGGACCATTGCTTCCTGGGGGGAGGAATGATCCAGGTGGATGTCAGTGGCCACCCACCTATTTGACTGGGACCCCCACAATCATCTCTTTCATTTTTTCAATTTCCTTAATTGTAGCACAATTTACTATTCTTAGCAATTTTTTCGGATCATGAACTTCTAGAGCCGTTTTGAGGCCCTATACGACGTTTTTTGGGAAAACTGGGAGCAACATGAATTTTAGAATTGATTTTGCTCATCCCAACATTGTAGTTCTTAGATAGAGCTTTCTAACGAGGTATTGTGCATGTCAAACAGAGATCGTATGCCCAAGTTACGACCCCGGGAAGTTGATGTACCAATTTACCCAAAACGGGGTCCATAGTTTGGTGCTTCATCTCCTAGGGTTAGGTTCTTGAATTTTTAGGGCTTTCCATTATTTCTCAACTATAAATAGGCCTTTGAGCCTCATTATAAGACAGTTCAGAGACATTTAGCAGCCACATCTCTCCTCAAAGATAAGCTACCATCGCCCGAGCTAGTTTATTTCCATTTTTGTTTGTAAGCATATTTTGGTATTTTACATTAATGAAATGAAGTATTATTTCTATTGCATCTCTATATTTATGGTTATCTCTATAATTTTTTGCATTCCTGTAGAAATTTGGATCATATAGGGGATGAACATATAGGTAAAATACTGGATTGTTTTTTGGTTCATGAGAACCTTGTGGAGAGTTTAGGAAATATGAGATCTTGGGTTATGATGACCTATGTTTCAGATCATCAACCTATTTTCCTACAATTTACGACAAAGCATATTCATTTGGGAATCCCTTTTAAATTTAACGGAAAATGGTTGGAGGATGAGGAATTCAATGGGCTAGTTTATAAGTTTTGCAAATCTTATGAGTGGGAGGAAGATATATCCCCAATGAATTATTTCTTAGAAAAACTACAAATTCTCAAAAAGCAGGTGAAAACTTGGGAAAGGAAAGAAAATAAGGCTCTTTCCCTAGAACTAAAGGCCATCATTAAATATATTGCAGATCTGAACCACAATATGGATCACGGGGACCCTTTGGATAACACTTTGGAAAATCTAAAAGTTTTGGAAAATAGGAAGAGACAAATCCTCCGAATACAAGAGACTAATTGGAGATTGAAAAGAAAATCACTCTAGCTTCGGGAGGGTTACAGCAACACAAAACATTTTCATAAATATTATAATCATAGGAAGAATATTAACACTATTTGGCAGATTCAGGTGAGGAATGGAGATATGGTATACTCTATGGAAGATATACAAAGGGAAGTAGTTCAATATTTAGAGTATTTATACCAAGCTCATTAGGGTGTCAATATTGATGATCAAATCTAGGGTATGATGGATTATCCCCACATGTTCAATGAAGAACAAAAAGAAACACTTTACAAGATGATTTCTATTAAAGAAGTACTTCAGGTACTAAAATCTTTTGCTAAAGACAAATGTCCTGGCCTTGATGGCTGGACAATGGAATTTTTCCTCTATTTTTTCGATTTCAGGGTTTGGACCTTTTGAACTTAGTGGAGCAATTGAGGATATTAGATTATGTCTATGGTCCCATTAATTATTGCTTTATATACCTAATCTCAAAAGTTTCGGTCACTAATACGTTTCTTGATTTCGAGCCAATCTATCTTTATAACATCTCATATATCTCATCCCAAAAATTATTGTGGAGCACGTGAAGGGTATCCTCCTGGTGTATATTTCTCAGGAACAATTCATTTTATTGTAAAATTGTTTGATCCACGATGTTGTGTCCACAACACAAGAAAATATTGATTCCATTCAATCCAAGAAACTACGGGCTTTGGTTATGAAAGTGGATCTGAGGAAGGCATATGACTGTGTGGATTGGGCTTTCTTGCACCTCATTCTGGCGAATATTGGACTAATTGTCCATAATATTGAATGGATTATGGCCTATTTGTCAAATGTTCATTTTGTTATCCTAGTCAATGGGTACCCTTCTAATTTTTTCAAAGCTTGGATAGGGCTATGACAGGGTTGTTCCCTTTCACCTGTACAATTTATCTTGGTGATGGATAGCCCCATCCTTAAGATAAAAGTGGCTCGATCAATGAGCGTCTTCAGTGGTATCTTTTTGGGAAGTGGTATTGAGATATACATAATTTTTTTGTGGATGACATGCTCACCTTTGGGATGGTATCCAAGACTCAATAGATGGTGCTTCACAGTATTTTGAAGCATTTTGGATATGCCTCGGGTATGTTGGCGAATGAGGAAAAATATTGCATTATGCACTCTTTTGGTGAACAATAAGAGATTAATAGGATCATTTAGATTTTTAATTATCATTCCCAAACCTTATGTGATGGTTTCACTTACCTTGGTTTTAGACTCAAGCAGAACAAGTAATATAGCCCAAGAAATTGCTATGGGGGCATGTGTAACTGAAGAACAAGCTATTGCACGTGCTCAGTATCTTGACTTGGTTTACTTCCAGTCTGGTATGCTATATGATTATTTTCCTGATGCTCTGCGACTCAGAACTTCCAAAGCTCTGTCAATGCCATCTATTGATGGTGTCATTGGTTCTGTTAATGCATCCTCTAGAAAATCTTCCGCGAACCCTGCGAAGAAAAAGTCTATTGCTCCAAACGAGAATGCTTCTCAAGATCCACCCATACCTGGTAAAAATTCCAATGTTAACGCCGTCCAGTCCACCATGACAGATAAAACTTCGAAAGGTGAGAAAAAGGGAAAAGGGAATAATAAAGCCGATCAACCAAAATAGGATCCCCCTAAGCCTCCAGTCAAAGAAGGTGCCAAGTGCAAGCCTAAGTAGCCTTGTCTCATTTGTGATGAGGATCACTATACCAAAGACTGCCCTAGGCGGTCTGAGGTTAGTCATTTGCTTAAAGGTGCCCCTGGGACTCTTATTGCGCTCAAAGAGCCTTTTCCCTCAGAACATACTCAAATGGTGGCTGATCAACCTCAATCTTCTTCTACCTTTGGCACTCAAGGCTTCATGGCTGGGATGATTCCCATCCATATTAGTACACGGTCAAAAGAATATCCTTCACCCATTGGGAAGGAAATTGAAGTCCCCTCGAGTATTCCTTCATCTAGTACTGGTCCACTCCATATCGAGCGGCCTAGTATCGAGTTAGTCATTCGACCACCTCCCAAAGAAGTGCTCCAAAATTCTTCCTACAACCCTAATGCTCATGCTGCATAACACTATAGCATTGTTGAGGACTTAGCCCAAGCTCCTTTGGCTATGTCCGCACTAGAAGTCCTCCAGAGCCATCCCTCCTAGAGGAAGTCTTTGCTATTAGCCATTGGTGGAATTGACCTGGTTGACTCAGATTTGATCACTTTTGATTTGGATAATCATGCACCGAGACTACATCATCAGATCGCCTTCCTCATTCAAGTCATCATCAACTCTAAGAATATTCACCGCACTGTTATTGATGAGGGCGCTTCCACTTGCATCATGTTTATTGCTTGTTGAAAGGCTATTGATTCACCAACCCTGAGTCAGTCTCCCAATACCTTGGAAGCCTTCGATGGGAGAGATTCCCATCCTTTTGGTATCCTCCCATGTTTTCCTATTACCCTGGAAGGAAAGAAAGTTGAAGTTGAGGTTGAAGTTGTTGATGCAAATTTAACTTACAACCTCCTCTTAGGATGAAGCTAGACATACACCATGCAAGCCATGGCTTCATCTCTATTTTGTGTCCTTCATTTTCCCCATCAAGGGAAAATTGTCACAGTAGACCAATTGTCCTTCTTAACTTCTTCTTCTTCTAATGGCAACGTACCTTTTGTGGAGCATACCTCTGTTCTGTATGAGAGTGTGGGTGCAAGAATTTTTAAAGATCCTACCCTCATGGGTGTTTTTTCACTCCCACCTCCCAAAATTGCTCCCATCAATATAATTTCTATCCATTCTGATCCTTGGGTCCTTCTTCCCATTGATCAGATAGAATCTTGGGGTGATGTCATGTCGTTGAGTCCTACTGAGCTCAACTATGTCGAAATTGTTTCTGCCTCGGCTTCATCTTCTGAACTTGATCCTTCAAGTAGGGCTCTCCAAATGTATATACAATCCCCTTGGCTCAAAGATAGTGCTTCTTGAGATCCATTACAAGAAATATTTCCTTTTGATGAAGCGATTATTGAGACTATGTCTTTCGAGGCACCTCCTTGGTTTGATCATCACCATCGCTCCTCGTTTCTCCCTAGCCACGGGGCTATGATTACTTGTCTTGAGAAGTTTGCTTCCTGTGTCCCCTCCCAACCCCTTCAGACACCTATTCAAATCCATCAAGTTTTCTCTAGGGGCAACATGGGGAACATTACCAAACCATACCTATCAACATCTCTGTTAAATCGGGGGTTGTCAAGAATATCCACATCAGAGTAACCTGTACTCCAGAGGAGATTCAATTTTATACCAATATTTTTAGAGATTTTCGTGAGGTTTTTGCTTGGTCATACAAAGAGATGCTCGGAATTGATCCTAGTATCGTGGTGTATGAAATAGCTACGTATCCAGGTGCTAAACCTATTCGATAGCATTTACGCCTCGTGCACCCCCGAAAGGTTGCAGCCATTAAGGGTGAAGTTGAAAAAATTCTTAAATTTGGGTTTATTTACCCTATCCTGCTCACTAATTGGGTTTCTAATATTGTCCCTATGACCAAGAAGCAGGGCGCCATTAGGGTTTGTGTTGACTACCGTGACATTAATCGTGCCTGTCCCAAAGATAACTATCCCTATGACCAAGAAGCAGGGCGCCATTAGGGTTTGTGTTGACTACCGTGACATTAATCGTGCCTGTCCCAAAGATAACTATCCTCTGCCTTTCATTGACTAGATCATTGACGATTGTGCTGGAAGTGAGATTTATTCGTTTATGGATGACTTCTTTGGTTACAACTAGATCAATATATCACCTGGGGATCAACAGAAAACTATCTTCATTTGCCCGTGGGATACCTTCGTCTATAAGAAGCTCCCTTTTAGTCTTAAAAATGCCAATGCTACCTTCCAACATGCAATGTCGTACGCGTTTCATGATATTTGTCACATTGTGCAACCTTACCTGGATGACTTTCCACGCCATTCAACAAAGCGCCATGACCATCCAAATCACCTTTGTGAAATTTTTCTTCACTGTTGACACTACTATATCCATCTTAATCCACATAAATGTGTTTTCTAGATCGAATCCACTAGACTTCTTGGGTTTGTCATCTCCAAATAGGGCATCTAGTTGGATCCCCTCGAGGTTGAAGCCATTTTGAATCTTCCTCCTCCTGCTTCTTTGCAAAAATTGCAGAGTTTGTAGGGTAAAGAAATTTTTTTTATGCCATTTTATTCTAAACTATGCTGAAGTTGCCAAGGGCTATACGCTGTTATTAAAGCAGGATACCTCCTTTGCTTGGGATGTTGCTGCATAAGAGTCATTTGAGCAACTCAAGGCACTCCTTGTTACGTCATCTTGATTATCACCGTGACTATACTCTTTATCTTGCCATTGCCGATAGCACCATTGGCATGGTTTTGGTTCAAGATGATTATGTTGGTACTGAGCATGTTGTCTATTATCTCAGTCGCAATTTACTTGACATAGAAACTCAATATACCTATGTTGACAAGCTTGCGTTGGTAGCCATTCATTCTATCCAATTTTTTAATCATTATATCCTATTGCATACAACAATGGTGATTTATGACTGCAACTTGATGACGTACATCTTGTCACGTCAGTTGCTAGGGGAAAATACTTGAAATTGATTGTCATCCTTTAAGAGTTTGATTTGGAGTTTACTACAGCCAAGTCTAAGAAATATCTTGTTTTCACTGAATTTCTCTACATGCTACCTTCCATTACTACACCCTCTCGGTTAGAGGACCATATTCTAGATGAGTCTCTATTCTTGATTAGCACCCTCGATCCCTGGTACGGGGATATTATTGTCTAACTTTAGACATCCTCTTTTCGTCCTGATTTGTCCAAGGATGCTCGGCAACGTATTTTCCATCATTCTCAGCCTTATCACATTATCAGGGACACCCTATACCTTCTCAACGTTGACGCTGTTCTCCGCTGTGGTCTGACATTCGAGGAAGCAAAACGAGTTTTGAATGACTGCCACTCTGGTGCCTGTGGTGGTCATATGTTCAGGTATACTACTGCTCAAAACATCCTCCGTGCTGGTTATTTTTGGCCATCTATTTTTAAGGATTGCATTCTCATCGTCCGCTCTTATCATGTGTGCCAAATCTACCAACGGAAGATGCATGCACCTCCCTCTCCTTCACGCATTGTCATTACCTTAAGCCCTTTTGCCAAATGGGGGATTGATTATATGTCCTGTAACCTTTTCTCAGCCCAGGGGCATAGGTATATCATCATTTCCATCGATTATTTCATGAAATGGGCCAGGGTGATTAAATTATCTAATGAAAGTAAGATAGCGGCTCAATTTTTATTCAATCATGTAATTTCTTGATGCGGAGTCCCTCAGGCTATTATCACTGATCATGGTTCTCATTTCCATAATCATATGATGACTGAGTTAACAACCTAGCTGGGCTTGCATCATGATAGTTTGACGCCGTATTATCCTCAAGCCAATGGCCAAGTAGAAGTTGTCAACAAGGTTTTGGTCACAATGCTTCAACATACCATTAGCATGCGCAAGTCTAGGTGGCATTTGATGTTGTTTTCTACCTTATGGGCCTACTGTACTTCAATGAAGGATGCCACCAGATTCACCCCATTTTAATTGGTTTACGGTCTGGAGGCTACCCTTCTGATTGAATGTGAGATCCCTTCTCTTAAATTAGCTGTCGAATTTCTCCCAAACACTACTCTGATAGAAGAATGTCTACATTACATAGAGCTGTTAGATGAGACTCATCGACTAGACTCTTTAGTCATTGAAGCACAAAAGAAGAGAATGAAAAATCACTTCGACCAAACTGTTGCCCCTCATTCTTTCATTGAAGGAGACCTAGTCCTGCTCTACAATCAAGAAAATTATAAGCTGGGGGCAGGAAAATTCAAGCCTATGTAGCATGGGCCTTACATTGTGAAATGGGTTTTGTAAAAAGGGGCCTATGAGCTGATCGATTATGAAGGGAATCCTCTAGATAAGCCCCGGAATGGGCTTTATCTTAAGAAATATTATGCATGAAGTTCATGCATCTGCTATGTACATACGCGTGTTTTCAGTCTATGTGTGCATGTGTGGCTTGGTGTGTAGGCATAATTGCCACTTATTGTGTCTTTTTTACTTCTTGTGTAGATGTCTGGTACACCTTACATTGGTTTCGTTGATGGTGCTACCGTAGTACTCGAAACCTTTCCTCTACGACATGGGTGATCTATGATCCTCACGGTGAGTTAGTAGACCTTCAAGGTGTTTGTCTTGGTTGCACCACAAACAATGTCACTGAATATAGTGTTGTAATTGAGTTATTGACCAAGGCTATTAACCTCGATATTCGTGCATTGGTTGTGAATCTGGATTCTCAGCTTGTTGTCCTCTAACTTAATGGGCAATATTCCATCAGAAATCCTCATATTTTAAGGTTGTATTTATGTGTCAGAATATTGGAAGGAAATTTTGATTTTATCACATATCAACACATTCCAAGATGATCAAACACATTAATTATTGCATTAGAAAATCATGTATTAGACAAACATTTACACAATATGTAATCAAACATTGTATGAAAGCATTTAGACACAGTAATAAATGATAGATAGAATATATAAATATATATATCATGTGGTGCACCGAGACACTAAAAAATAAGTGTGTATGTCAAACAATAGAGTCTGTGTTCACAATACATTTGAGACACATGTCTCTCAAAAATAGCAAGAAAGTAAAGCCTAGGTGTCTACAGTGGTGGGTTCTGATCCCTATAGCAGACCACCACCTGCACTACTCGTCTCAAGAGGCTGTGTATCCTAGGTGTCACACCGACAGTATGTCTTTGATACTCCATAGGAACCTCCTCGATCCCCCTATAATCTGGGATCCCATCAGTCAGGCCCTCAAGGTTCTGGGTAATCTCCTCCTCCTTATTACTGGCCGGGCAAGCCAAAGCCAAATCTCTATTGCTCTCCCTCCATGCTATAGGAACCAGTTCCATGGGTCTCTCTATTCCCACATCTACAAATAACATAGAAACGACAATTAAGACATATCCATGTGAAAATCAAAAAAACATTATAAAAAACAAAACACATAAATAGTGTGGTGTTTGACCAAGTGTTTTACCTCCATCGTCCCACTGCTTTCCAGGCGGGAGTACCATGTCAAGATCTCCTTGAAAGTATGTACCCACATAAGGCCAATCCTCGATGTTGATCTTCTGACAATCTAGCCACTCCCGAAACAGTACTCCCCATGATACTGGTCGACCACCACCTCCTCGTCACATGTGCCCATCGGGTGATGTGAGTCTCTCGCAGTCCCAACACATACAAGTCCATATCCTGTAGCTAAAGTGATGGTACCCACTCTAGCATGAGTGGTATCAGAATGGATCCATATCCAAACTATTTGGTCTCCCGTCGTTGGCACTTAGTCTATTGCCTCTTCATGCTAAGAGCCCTTGCATTAGCCAAGATTTACATGGTCAGAGTGAGGTAGTCAAGGCCCAATCACAGTTGGGTCTTTGTTGCCTCATGCGGTGCTTGAAAGCCCATTGCTCTCATAACCATAAACAATACTAAATGAAGAGTCAAATCCCCCACTGTTGGGATCTGCAGTTTCCCGCTAGTGAATGATTTGCATGCCCCTAGGTACATTCGCGCTATCGACATATCAAGAGTCTCATCGGCAGCTTGTACACCCTCCATGATTGGTCTCTCACAGCGATTAGACAAACATGTCAAGAAATATATGTCCATTATGTCAAACTCGATGTCCTGACCATGGATGATGAACTTGCCCTCTATCGGGTTCCAGGAATAGATTAGCAGCTCGAGCATGTCTGGCTATGCCCAAAGGTGTGGTGTAAGGAAGAATTTCAATAATCCATAGTCCTGTAGGGCTCTTCTACACTCAAGGTCATTAAACGCCCATTCGTCATCATCATCATGGGTTCTCTCTTGCCATACAAATGTGATTATTGCTCTGCATTGAAGAAAAAATAATTAGAATCTTTTTCATGGGCTTAAATGCGCAAATTATAAAAAATTGAAACTTTACGGTGCCATCACGACTGTTTTTCAAATAATAGCGATGGCTCAAAATCAAAGTTCATTTTTTCCTCTATCGTTGCAATAGTACACCTATCTCTGGCGACGACCCTATTCATGGTGTGCGTTAGCATGCTCGGTCGTCGCTAACTCGTGAGGGATTTCCGCGATGACCGACGAGCAAATTTGAAACAAAAAATCTGTTGAAATCCACCTATGGAACATGAAATTTAACTTAAAACAATGAAAATGCAGTACAAAGGATGATGCACTTACTTGGTAGGAGCGTCGGGTGGAATGGTGGGTCACTGATGTTGAAATCAAAATCTCACGATCGCACAGGTATGCACTCACAAATTACCAATGGTAAAAAGTCAAAGTGTGAATGTGAAAATGAGTTACCATGAGACCTTTTTATAGTGATTTTTCTAAAATTTAGGTTTTTTAACTATAGGTATTGGGGTTTTGTGTTATATTTTGGGATTTTGCCTATGGTTTTAGGTTTTCTTAACCTAATTTTAAAATATATAGTGCATTTTTTCAAATAGATCTTATACTATGGTTTTTTTTGTGCAGAAACAGGGACATCAGATATATTTAATGAGTAATATATGCTTGGTCCATATTTTCTACAAGTCTCTTTAAGCCCTTTTCCGACTTGCAAAAGACGAAAAGATTGCCGAGTTTTCCCTTTTAATTTGTTAAACAGAATAAAAGGCGGTCCACTTTCAGTGCTTTTCTAACCATATAAACATGAAAATATCATTGGACATTTGTTGTTTTGAGTTCGATACTGGTTGTGAAACAATGTGTCTTCGATCACTTTTTTACTTTTTCAGATTGGGGCCACTAACTACAAAAAGTACTCCTTGATCGTAATGGTCAGGAGGTTCTCTCGGGTATTGTTTTCTACTTTGTCGGGCTCGAGGGACACAAATTTACGAAAAAGGACACCCCTAGAGTTTTCTTTTCTGTGTCTTTTTCAAACACTCTAAACATGAAAAATACTTCAAGATTTCCCTATGTTAGACTTGCTAAACCCTGACAACATTAGACTCATCACCATGACGAGACTTGAGCTTCTCCTCCCTAGGGCTCGTTAAACTATTACTAGGTTCGATCCATCCAAAGGTTGAACTTGTATCACAAGCATATGTTATCCCCTTCAAGCTTTTTTTTCAAAAATAATTTGGGTGCTCGCCAGCAATGGTGGGGGAGAATTTGGAAGTCATCATTGGTTACCTACGACAGCTAGTCACTCTTGAACATCGACACTTTTACTTCTCATTGGCTTGGAATATCCTCGCATCGTCATTAGCCTTTCTAGGGTTCTGGGTTGCCATTTTTCCTCATTTCATTTGATCCATGTTGTCTCCGTCAAACCTCCGATCCCTTGGTATCAAAACGCTGCCGCATTCCGGAGTTGTGTCACTGATATGTTCAAGAGTATAATCCTTCTGCAGTTCACACCCTTACCTCCTCCTCTGATGTTTTGTTTCACCATCTACCACTTATTCCTTATCTCGCGTCATTGATGGGGGAAACATTACGGCCCTCCTGTGACAGATCATTTCTATGTCGACACTAACTCATTATCCAGGAGGTTGATCTAGAGATCCCTTTCGGTACCTTGGAGCTTGCGTGTCTCAATGGAAAGTTCTTCACACATGACGATGGACTTTCATCATTAGTCTTCGATTGTGTGATTCAGCCCATTTTTCACACTTAGTAGATTGTACTAGTAGTACCTTGAGAACCATTGACATTATTGGTGGTTTCTCTCATGCTTTTTAATGGTTTTCATTATTGACCAATAATCAACGACTTTCTATCATGTTCGAATTCAACACATTCGTTCGCATGCTAGAATTTGTACTATGATTAGTTAGGGTTTCAAGACACCGAACTAAGATTACATATGTTCAAGCTGCGTGGATTGGTTTGTGATATGACTCTTTGATCGAATGGCTATGAAAAATACCTTTATCATTATATATGGGCTTATCAACTGGGTGGCCACGTCCATACTACAGACCAAGTTTCATACGTCTTTTGGATGGCTGTGCCCATGCCTAGACCACATGTATTTCACTCTGAGAGATACCAGTTGTACTTGCACCTCATGGTGGTGTTCTAATTCAGAGAGTTTCGTAAAGCATTTCACCCCTCCCACTCTCCCAGGCTTCATGCTTAAAGGGGCATCTGTTAAACAATAATTTGTCACTATCCTCATCTCAGTCCCTCTCCTGTGTCATGTATCAAATAAACATGTTCATATCTTCCCACTCATGTAAAAAGATTAAGCAAATGATCTATGATGTTGAAAATTGACCCTTCTTCCCTAAGATTCTGCCTCATCGCAAGTAAGCCATTAATATATGTGACGATCCATTGTCATGAACAGTCTCATTGTGACTCTATCGCAGGTGTACACATGTTCCCGCGACAGTCGGATTTTAGGGCTTGGCACGAGGCTTCCAGCTATTTGTTGCGATGATTAGTTTGAATGCATTGCCTTCTTGCGATGTCATTGCTGAGCCTTAGTTCATGACCTGTGACAATCTAGAATTGGTGAATTTGTTCAAATAGTCGGTCTTGTGGGTGTTTCTAGAGCTAGTTGTTGGGTCCGTTTGGGTTGCCTTTTCTCCTCTGGGATGGTGGTTTCGCCTCTTGTGCAACCTCCCTTGAGGATAAGCTCCCTCTCCCTCATTTCGTGGAGACTCTTTCTCCTCTAAAATCACTCACCATTGCTATGTTATGCTAGTTCTTTAGTTGGGCAGTGCTGGCTAGTTCTTTTGATTTTGCTTTGAAACTAAGTAGATAACTTTGGTGTGAGTGTGACAAGTGTGGGATTGCTAATAGTTTGGTAAGAGGTTGTGGAGTGCCTTAACCTTGTATTAGATCTTCTGAGTGGGAGAGAGATATTATCTATTTGGGAGACCCATTCTTGAGAGTGAATTCTTGAAGAAACATACTGACTGGACCCTCCGAGAAGGCTTGTGACGTCAAGACCTGGTTGTATTCTTTTCTCTTGATTCATTGTAATACAATCAATGATGATTTCCTATATCTTATGTACAATTTACTTGATATCTTATGATTTCTTGACTTTGTAAGTAAATAGATCATTTTTATTCTCGGTTACATGCTCTATTGTTTTCTTGTGGTGTTTCAGGTTGATTGCTCATTGAGGAGAAAGAAACAGAAGCTAGAGTAGTGTAATGGAACTTCAACAACCACCGGTTTGAGGTAGGCCTCCAACGATGAATATTTGAGGGAATTGATTGTTATTTTTTCTTTTTTTTACTAGACCCACTCTAGGGCTAGAGGGGTTGACTCTATTTTTGTCTTTGCAGCTGCCAACACCTCGGCCACCGTAGCTGTTAGCATGTCACCACTTAGGGATAGATGTATTGTTGAAATTTTGTATAAGCCTTCTATCTTGGATAACATAACTGAGCTACATGTTTTTGGTGATGGTTAACAGATACTACACCCCATGAACATTGTTGATGCTTTGAAGGACACAACAACTGTTGAAGATGAGCATGAGCAACCCCTACAAACTGCAGTTGATGGCGAGAAAGGAAAACTCATCCCAAAGGTTGTGGATTCTCTCAGCAGACTCTATGATTTGCAAAATAGATGTCAAGGATCAAGAAATAGCAAAACCCACAATTCCACCATGATAAATGAACAAAGAAACTTGAGAACAAACCATGATCCAGAGTTAGTTAATCTCGGTATGTATTGCACATCGTAACAATGGAAAACATGTGTCCACTTGTTCGAACAGCACCGAGATGTGTCCGCGTAGGCATATGATGACCTGAGTACATACAACACGTGAATAATCCAACATGGGATTTAAAGCAAAGAAGGAGGCAAGCCATTGCAGCAAAAACTGGGTAAAACACATCTGTCACTTGAATCCCTTATACAGAAAGAACTCACTAAGTTGTTGGATGTTCAGATTACCTACAAAGTTCATTATTTTACATGGGTTTCTAATTTAAGTTATGTACGTAAGAAATCTGGGGAAATCCACTCATGCCTTGATTTCATAAACTTGAACTATTCCTGGAACAAAAAGAACTACCTTGTGCCATCATCGGAATCTATGTTACACATAGTATCTGAAGTAGTAGTGTCATCTTCACCTAAAGGTCTTTCGGGATACCACCAGGTTCTAGTAGCAGATCTAGATAGTCTGTATATAATCCATGAGAAGCTTGGCCCACAAACGTACCATCTGCAATCACTTGATGGGAGAATTGACAATATTCTTGTCAACAATCAAGATCTTAAACACTATTTTCAATAGGTCGGGCCATGTCCAGCTCCATGTACATAGTCTACATGCTGCTTGTTGTTTTCATTTTGTTTGCCTTGTTTACTATCTTTCTTTTCACTTTATTTTCTTTTCTTACTATTTTTGTTTTCGTTTGTTTGGTTTGCTTAATACCTTGATATTTGTGTTTCTAAAATAAGTGTTGCCATCTACTGAGGTATGGATTTTGAATGAGTATGTGGCTGATATATGAAGAGACTTGTGACACTGCAACACTTGGCCAATATTGTGTCCATCTTCTTTGTGCTTGGTTATAACCTTCGGCCAATGAAGTCTCGATGGAAAATATGAGTTGTCTGCAAGGGGAGTTTTGGTCTAACCATGAACCTAGGGCCACACTCAGAAGCCCCATGCCTTTACTCGACCTCTTCTATTTATGCTAAAGCTCATACAACTAGTAGAAATGGAGAAGGGGAAAATATAAATGAGAAAACATATGTCAGAGGTCTTACATGCTTCTCTGAAGGAACAACCTCTTCTACTCTTAATAAGTTGGGATCCCTCTCCCACCCCAAAAATAAATAAGTGCCTATGCACAATCCTCTTGAACAAATACAAAGGCGAAAGAAGAGAAAGTCTTCCTGTGCAGAGAGGTGAAGCATGCAACTCTACTGGGGTACTAACTAGGCTTGTTGGAAGTGGAGAAATGTGTGTTTTCCTATGTGACTCTATCAGGGTATTTTCCAGTCCTGTTGGAAGCAGAGCAACACCAGAGATGAACACTTATACTATGAAAATATTCAATTCATGAGCTAAACTACCCTTCTCGATTTCAAAACACTGTGATCAAGTTGAAATTTTGTTCTCCTTGACTGAGTTGGAAAAAGTTGAATCATGTCTATCCATGGGGTAAGTGCGGAAGCTAGAGTAACCCCCATAATGATTAAATACTCCCCAAAATACCAAGGCCCTTTGCTGTCAATGAATAAAAATAGAGAAGCTAGAGTTCTACTAGTATTTCGTCAAGTGTTGTAGCAGCTGCAACACCCTCCAACATTTTGGCCCGAATCCAATTTCGGAGCCTCCTTTGAGAGTTTAACTTGATGTTTTCATACACTCGGGTTCACCCAGTGACCTCATGTGAGTCTTCACACCCACCTTGCTTGATTTGTCAGCAAACAACTTTTGCAAGTTGATAGCAATGTCATGCTTGTGACCATGTTTTGGTGACACATAAGGTCTTTGCTTCATGTGTACATGTTGTGTTCGCTATGAGAACATTTTTCGTGCTTAGACACAGAGTCATATACACTGTCATGCAAGCATCATTGTAGTCATCCAACAATAAATCACACGCATCGCACTTGTCACTCACATTTCCAGTCAGTCATGTTGAACATGTGTGTCTCGATGGTTTGAGTTGTCTCTTCATCAAGGAATGTAAGTGTGTGTTTGCAAGTTCATGTATGCACCTTTTCACTCGCTCACACACTTAGTCACTTTGCTAAAGATTTGATGACTAGATCACCCATTGATAGACAGACCTTCACCTTGCCATCAACTTGAACGACTGTCACCCAGGATAGCGTAGAAGCAGCAAGAAATCCATTTCAAGCTACGCTACCCACAAACTGATCAATCAACCTTCCTGCTAGTAAACCGGAGAGTTTGACCCAGTAGTCACCCCAGGACTGACTCCCCTCCAAAATTGCGTAGAGGCTGCAAACCTTGCCCACTCTGATGATTAAGAAAATTGAATAGACAGGCTGGGTAGAGAAGCAGTGCCCGTCTCTATCTCCCTCACAAAATTGTGCAGCTTTTCCAGCCATCCCACCAGCTAGTCGACCGACTTCTCACTCGAAAAAATGCACAAATTTCATGAGCAAGCCCTCTACTGCACAACAGTCTGCTTAGCCCAGAAACTATGCAGAGGTGAACCTTCTAGCATCAGTGCAGTGTTTTGCATCAACAACTCTAGCAGCTGATTGCTAGTTCCCTCCAAGAATTGTGCAATTTTTTTCTGCCAAGCTCTAGTAGTTGACTGCCAGTTCCCTCCAGGAATTGCATAGTTTTTCCTGCCAAGGTCCCAACATTGTTCTTCTAGTTCCCTCTAGGAATTGTGCAGTTTTGGCTACCAGGCTCCCGCTTCCCACTCCTTCCAAAAATTGCGCCTATCCTAGCTGCCAAGCCTTCCTGCAGCCTAGACTGCTCCTCCCAAAAATTACGCAGTTTTGTCCTCCAGCTAAGCGAGACCTCACAGAAAGTCATTGTCGCTCAGGATTTCCTGTCACCATCTCCCAGTGACTTCTAAAAAGTTTTCATAAGTAGTTCTCGGAGCCTCCATCCTAGCTCGAAACTTGCAACCTTGTCTTCTCTCCTGGTCACCTGCATCCAAAACAATCATGCATCATGGTAGACTAGGAGTTTTATGGATATGATGTTGTCTCATCATGAGCAACTGCATATACAGGTACATAAACAAACATGGTGCGATGACAGATGGGATGAACAAAGGGAGTACATGCAGAAGGACATGCTCACCAATAGACGAACAAATGATGCATGCAAAGAAATGTGCTCAAGAATAGACGATCATGCAAGAGATGTGTTCATGGATGGACGGATGAGTGAACATGCAAGATGTCTTCACAAAAGAATGGATGGATGAACATTCACTTTTGTGAACAGATGAACCTGTTAAGGATTCCAACATACAATCAAGGAGAAATTTGCAAATGCAACATCAATTGAACCCAATGACCATCGAAGATTCCGTGCACCTTGCCATGCGGAGGTGAAGCTATGACACAACATGAGGACATCCATCACCCAAAAACACTGTAGCTTGACATGCACACCAGCAGTAGCAGGAATGTACTAGCATTGTCATGTCGAGTCTTATCATGAGTCATGTTGTCCACATCTCTATTGTGGGCCATATTGTCAATCAATGTAATGTAACGTGGAAGTCCAAGAGACCCACTTGTCATATGAAGGCTCATGTAAATTCGAAATGTTATGGAAGTCAAACAATCATGAGGGAAGTCAAATAGCCACAAGGGGTCAACTTCACCCTTGGCAATATAACCACCTGATTTGTACATGCACAAGACTTTTCACCTTGGCTCCAATGCCTTGCCCACAGGATTAGTGATGTATGGTGTAACGATGTGTCTTGGAACTTTCGCTTAATTCAGAAGGCTGCTAACAGGCCAACAAGTTTTCACATGTGTTATGTAATTGTTGTAAGACTAATCTTGAACACATGTAATGCATGTTATTTTAACCTGTGTTTAACACTTGAACTCATTCAATTGTTGTAATACAATATGTTAATCAAAATGTGTTGTATGAGCTGTTAGCACTGTCCTTCTCATGTTAGTTACCTCCCTGGACATTAGATAGACCTTTCACGTAAAATTTCTATAACGACTATCACACTCACGTGGACTCCTCCACTGTGTGTTGTACGTGTTATCATTCCTTGTATGTTGTGACTACCACATCTGTGTGGACTGCTCCTCCGGAAGCTGTGCACATATTGTTGTGTTGTGTGTTCCTAACAAAGTTGAGGCTTCCTCCCAGCTGACTTGGGACTGACTCCCACCCTCTCGCTCTATGATGAAAGAACCATTGAAATAAGCAACACGAGAAATCACCAAACACATGAACCTCATTACTTGAAGACAAAGTAGACCACTCTTCTGTGCTTCCAAGCAAGAGTTGAGGAAAATCTTTAAGATAATGGAAACTAGGCCATCATACCAGATGGGACTCCCACACCAAATGGTGTGAGTTCTAGTTGGGACTTCATACCAGGGTGATCCCTTGAACATTGGTGGGTGCAACACCATCAACACATGGGAAAATATTTATAAGAGCGATTATTGTGGGCCTGGTAGATTCCCTCTATGTAGAGATTCTAATGAAACTAATGCTCATATTTTTCTGGAATACCCCTTTGCTATGTTATTTTGGGACTATGTCTTCCTCTTCCTTAACATTCCATGCATGATATTTCTAAATATTGAACAATGTTGTGTTGGTGAATCATGAGGGGAGGGAAATTGAAAGCTACACCACTTTTTACCTTTTGGGAGATATGGAGAGCTAGGAATGGACATATCTTTGAGGGCATGCATATTAGTATACTCAGAATTGTTCACAACATTGTATTGTGGGTGGAGGCAATAAAGGAGCCATATCAAAAAAAACTGGCCTATCTAATAGGAACAACCCTCACCCAGTAATGGAAATTGTGGCTATGGTGTATGGCTAAGAGTGGAATATAGTAGGCAATACAAGATCTCATGGAATGGAGGCTCTGACACAAATGCAAGGGCAAGAGTCTTGGCCATTTAGGGACTTCTTTGGTTTTCTAGAAGATTATCGATTGAAACTTTACATGTTTATGGGGATTTCTTATTGATGGGATGTCAGTCAATACATATTTATCTCCCACTCATCTCAATGGATGGATATCTCGGATACAACTACTCTGGTAGTCCTTCTCTCTTATCACTTTTCAACACATCTATAGGGAGTCTAATTCGATTACAAACTCTATGTCTAAGAAATGCCTCTTAGACGTTGTTAGTCATATGCACTTCATATGCACTACATTCACTTGGATAACAAAATTACCAAAGACAACAACTCTATCCCTCTACCACAGCTTTTGTTTCTTTAATTTTTTTGTTTTTTTGGGTTGGATGATGTTATATCGGTATTATGCTTTTTGATATGACTGTATTATGGAAGGATTTTGAAGTTTTCACTGTGAGTCTAGCTATATATGATGAATTTCTGTGTTTATACATATATTTCTCCTCTACCTTAGTTTTGGGAGATCTATTGCCAATATATAAGCCATTATGGAAGCATATTATGATAAAAGATGTACTGGTACATTATATAAACCAATGGTTTTTCTTTTGATTTTTATTTCTAAATTATTTCACGAGTATTTAGGATTCGGTCTATCGAATTTATGGAGTTCATGATAGCATCAATGCAAATGATACCATGGTTCTAATAATCTATGGGTTTAAAAGGATGTTTCAACCATATGTGACTAGTTTCAATGTTATTTCTATGCTATCTAACTTTATGTTTGATGAGCTTGGTGGCATGTCACTACCTAGAGGATGATGCTTGGTGTTGGCTTGAGTGGGCCTGACCCAGGTTCAACATTAATTAAGCAAACAAATCCCTACACTACTAGCCCTTTTGGCATCAGCCCGTGGAACGCGAAATGAAGTCTCACTTGAAATAGTATCGGGGGATGCTGGAACCAAGTTTCTGCACCCTGAGATGGTTGTGATGTTGTTTGATTTCTTCTATCTCTGCCTTCATGTAGATTGCTTCTCTCTAGGGCTTGCAAGACAAATCTTGTGTTTTGTTCTTCAATACCTTCGCAAAAGGATACGATCAACCTTCGCGCAGCCCTAACCTGGGGCTCAGGTACTCTTTCGCTATTATGGCAATGCGTTGTGCAGATTCCTCAATTACCCTAAGTGATTTCCTTATCTTGCCAAATACTTAAAGTTATCATTGTGTAATCGGATATTCGTAATTGCGTTTAATTATTCAATGTACTTGTATTCATTCATGCATCATGGAAGGATAATAAAGGAAATTCATACAAAAAATATCCAAACCCACCAACATAACAAATACTTAGAAATTGCAGAATAACTCCTTTTATTAATATCTTCCAAGTGTTACAGACTCTGTTCACCCTGCGCACAGAACTGTAGGGGTCTGTGCACTCAGCTATGGACTTCTACCCTAAGCCCTTGCACACTTAGCTGTAGAGCCTCTACCTACACTACAACTGTTTTGGAGAATTTGGTATCTATGGATAAATACTAATTCCCTAGATAACTAGCCATATATAGAACAACAATTTAAAGAAATTTAACCTTTTCCTATAAGCAATAGATAAGACAAAGAAGATGAGAAGACCTACTTGTAGTTCCACTTTCCTCTTGTCTCCTTTGTATCAATCCAGTCACTCCTTCCCATACTTAACACGCTTGAGAAGTACCTGTAAACACTAATAGAAGACAAATAAATGATCAAAGAAAAAGATCTATTGAGTAAAAGTGAATGGAATTAGATACATTTCACACATATAAGCATCATATGACAATATAGACATATGGAAAAAGGTTCAAATACTTTATTGAATAGAAGAAGGAATTACAACCATTATGTCTGATTCAGAGTCATTCCTCCAGCTTGGATCCCATCCACATCACATCAAAAGCATGAAAAACTTGTAGCAATACAATACTTGCTTGAAAGCTAATTCTCATAGCAACATTATCTCCTTACAATTCAACATAGTCCATCCCCTGATCACTTAGATGAGTGGTCAATTTAATGGGAGATTAAGGAGGCTATGTCATAAATGGTGGTATTGAATGGCCTTCCATACTTAGAATTAGCTCCATGGAGGAAGGGATGAGAGGATATGATGCATATTAACTCATTCCTCATCCATTTTCAAGCTCATAGGAGTTGATAAGTGAGGGAAACTTCTATATTACTCCAAATGATAATAATATTACCCAAACCCTATGTGAATTTATCTCAATCTCACCTAGTGCAGGTGAGTGAAGGCCTAAGTGCTATGCAGAGCACCCTGGCATGGAATCAGTTGCTCTGCAAGACACTCTTACATGGGCCTATCTGTGTTGGTCCCTCTAGAGGTCATTTCAAGATATATTTAGGTCATGAAACTGTCTGGGAAGGAGGCATTCAAAAGGGTGACTTGTTTAGGGCATGTAGCAACCGATATTATGGTTTGATGAGCCCTAAAACAATGATCTGGATGATGGGAGTGATGTGCCAAAATGGATTTGTAACAACTGCCCCCTAAAGCTTGAAGTCGAAAAATGAAAATATCAAATGAAATGCTTTATGATGTGATAAGGAGGTTTCAAAGTGGAATGTGACATGCATCAATTACAATACATATATCATGATATTTGATTTTTACAAGAATAGTTGAGGGATGTGTTGCACTAAAAGTTGTTGCCTTGACATTCTGCCACTTGTGTGAGTTCATTACCACTCATACTTTCCCCCTGTACAAGCCTAAAGCATCAGTTCCTCATATCAAGCCTTGAAAGTAAGAGAAAAGCCCTCAAAGTCTTTAAAATTATGGTTCTCCACTTTCTCTTTGTCTTACCTGTGGTCTCGCACCTAATGGTCATGTCTCCTATGCACCTGACCACTCTGTCTCCGTGTTAACGGTGTGCACCCCTGTAAAAGTTAAAAATGCACGAGTATATTCTAACAAACTCACTTTTAGTCATTTCTAGAAGCTTCTGGAAGGAAACTTGAGGTGGCAAATTCGCTCTCTTAAGGTTCATGCATCCCATACCTTAAGAAGCTAACCCCTTGATGTGAGGAGAATGTCCCTTTAAAGGAGGATTCTATCCCTTCATAGGTGGACCTGTAACCTCCTCCCCTACACTATAAAAAGAAGCATTGGGCTAGTTACTTGGGAGGTTTGAAGCTGAATAGTTTTGAGGTGAAATGTTGTTGGAACTTAGTCTTCTTAGTTGAGTTTTTATGAGGAGAGATTACATACCTCTATGATCTCATTTGGAAGAGTGCAAGGCTTGTCAAAGTAAAGGAAATTCCTGTTTTAGACCCCAGGAAGAGCTTTTTCAACATCAAGGCTGAAAAGGTTGTAAGGTTCTTCTACTTCAAAGTTAATACAAAATAAGTTTGTTTTTCTCAATAAGCTGTTGATTTGTGGTTTATTTTATGGATTCCTTGATCACCATAATAGACATGATTTATGATATTTGCTATGCAGGTGCTATTTAATGTTTGCTTGTTTGTGATTGCAGGTTCTCAAAGGTAACTCTTTTGAACGATTGAAGGATAGCTACTATGAACAAGCACTGGATCTAAGGTACGGTCTTAACACCTTTATAGTATTTATTTATACATCGCATATGTCTAGAGAAAGATAGATTTGTTTGTATTTTTGCTACTAGATTATCTTCTGATACTAGGGAGATTGGTATTGTTTACAAGATTGATTTATCCGGCCAACAAATTGGCGACTCTGCTGGGGATCTGAATTTGGTTTTAGTTTTCCTTTGTTTTGACTTGAGAAAATTGTTTTCGTTTCTGGTTTTTGATTGATGTATGCTGGCTTGGGCAGTTTTTAGAATCTGGATTATTTTTTGTTTTTTTCGAAGTTTTCAGGGGACCGCACTTTCTCTTTACAGACAGTGTGGGCATCTGCTCACTTTTTCTTTAGAAAATAGAGTAGGACTGCACCTGTTTCTTCTGGAAGCCTGCAGACCCTATACTTTTTTTTGAAAAACCTAAAATATCTTCTTCTAGTCAAGTTTAGGTTTCATTTAGGATTTTTAGTGTCTACCCAGATCTGTGTTTTTCCTATCAAAAATATCTTATGAGTGAGTTCCAATGATATTTTTGTTTTAGATGATTTTCTAGAAGTTTTGCATGCTTGGAGTGGTTTTCACTTGGTCTCTGTAGTGACTCAAAGATCAGTAGCTTGAGAAACCTTAGATCACCCTAGTGTATTTTCGTCTTCTTGATGAGTTTGACTTGGTTGTGAAATCTATTGTTTGTGAGAAATAGATTTAGTAGTCTTGTTGCAAATATTTGAACAAACTTTGTTATAAGTTTTGAATTTCATTTTTGCAAAAGAAAAAATATTTGGATGTTTTTTGATTGGTTTGTTATTTTGAACAAATGAATCCTTAGTTTACTGAACATCTAAGTAGAACGTCCTCAAAAATAATCGAAGCTTTTTATTCAATTAGATTTTTAAAAGTTTTTATATCTCAAAATTAGTTTTTGTAGTTTAGAGTGTTTTTCTAGAACTTGTAGATCTCTTTTGAAGCAAATTGTTTTTTGTAGTTTCGAGTTTTGAAAATGGAAAGGGATTTATTGTGAGAATTAATTATTAGTCTCGTTTTTAGTTCTTATTGAAAAAGACAAAAATATTTTCTTTCCATTTCCATGTTGAAAGAAAGAATTGTTTCTTAAAGAATTGCATTCTTGAACTTTTTCTTTTAGCTAGAATTTGATTGAAAGAAAAACGAATTTCTTATCATTTTAGGTGCATTTTTTAGTTTTTTGGAGTCAAGTATTCACACCATCAAAGTTTCATTTCCATACCTATTGACTTAAAGAACAACCCATAAAAGCAATGCTTAATTAAAATTGATCTAGTAATCTTTTCTATTTCTAGGGCTCTTATCACCAATATAGCTTAGGCTAGTATCTTGGAGTAGGGAGTAATTAACTCTCCAAGATAGTTAAAACAAATAAGAAGATACATCTTGCAGTAGGAAATAAATCTAATTGTAATTGATACATTCTGGGAAGCTTCTCTTAAATGAGTCAATCATGAGATCATGTCCAAACCTTTGAGACAATCAATTATGTTTCACTGGGAAAGATAGAATATTTGCGCGTATTATAAATGGTAAACCTCGGATTAACCATTGTTGAGAAGCCTGGGATCACTTTTTGGTAAACCTCGGATTGACCATGTCGAGGAGCCTTCAAGGGGATTGAGCTTTGTTACTATGCTCTTGTAAGTAGATCGGATCGTAGACTATTCCCCCAGTTGTATTTGTTGTTGTTGGTAACCTTAGTGTCCATAAACTTAAGATTATTTCCTAAGGTGACGGTGAAGGAAGGATCTCACTGCACCTGGAGCAGACGTCGACTAGATTCACTTGGACTCTCTAGGGGGTTTTCTTCACTCGAGATGGTTTTGTGAAGAAACTTGTGCCAGTCTGTTTCATTAAGCAGGTTGTCGGGGTAACTATTCCAACCACCCTTTCCGTATTAAACTTCTACTATGTTGGATTTCATCACCAAATAGTTTTTTTGGTATGGGAAGTTACTGTTTGTGTGTCATTTGAACTCTTAGATTTTTTAGGTGTGTGATTCAGTTGTTTGTTTCTTTAGAGACTTTAGGTGGTTTTATTGAAATTTTCTTTGTTTGCGTGTGATTAATTAATATTTAATTGTGACTGAATTACCGAGACAATCTCGTAGACTTCAGGGGAAACCTCCTGAGTATACACCAAGCCAGCTTAAAGGGCTACGAGCTCTTGTATCACCTAGTGACAATAAAGTTGGATCACCAGAAGATGGAGAGTCATCTTTAATTGTTCATCTTGATGATCAAATACAAACAATAGAGTATATTCAAGAGCCAATTTCATTTTCAAAAGTTACTGGTAGTATTTATCATTCCAGTGAATTAGCTGAAGAACCTGAAATTTCTGAGCCTGACACTGAAATTGCTGCTACTCCAACTTCAGGATTTTCTTCTCCAACTTCTAGTGGTCCTGGTTCACCTAGGGCAGGAAATATCATTACTCAAAATCTTCCTTCTGGCCTCATTTCTATTGAAGAACTTGTCAGTCCAAATGAAGATGTAACTCTTCCTAAAAACCAACAGACTTTAAATCTTAGGGAGCGTGAATCAATATTCTACAATCCCTTTAGGAGTGACACTTGGTATGTATCATTGACAAATTTTTTAGAAAACCCGGGTCTTAGTTTTTCACCACCTCGAATTCCTTTTCATCCTACACCAAGAGGTTATTATCCTTCATCGATCATGTCAAGATAGTCAACTATGTTTTCCCAATCACTGGAAACACTTTTGTATGGCGGTCCTTCTATTTCTTCAGGGTACCAGTCACTCACTAGTACTTTTTCAGGAGCATCTCCTCGACCGACTAAACATGACTTATCAACTGGTAGTAATGGAACTCAAGCGTTGAATGCAGAACAAATCCTTATGACGTCTAGTAGTATTCCAAATCCTCAACCTCAAGGTAGTAAGTTACCACCTGGGGACCAACCCCAAGGTAGTCAGTTATCGCCTAGGGGGAAACCCTAAGGTAGTCAGTTACTACCTGGGGGCAACCTCAAGTTAGTCAGTTACCGCTTGGGGAGCAACCTCAAGGTAGTCAATTACCACTTGTGGGGCGACCTCAAGGACAGTATATACTCTCAGGACAAAACATACCTCAAGGTCAACCCCAGACTCAGTACATACCTCAAGGTCAACCCCAGTTTCAGTACATACCTCAAGGTCAACCCTAGTTTCAGTACGTGTCCTAGGGTTATCAACCCCAAGGTTAATACCCAACTCAAGGTTTCCAACCACCTTCTGGTCAATCATTTTTATAAGGAGCTGGAAATGTACCGCTTAATTAGCAGCCCTACATTCAACCAGGTTATTGTCCTCCATATGCACAACCTTTTATGGGTCCATACTTCGAAATGAATATGGTGTGGGATCCGTCTCAAACTCAAGAGACTATGCAACTTAATGTGAAGTTATCTAATCAACTTGGACAACCTTTGGTTTCTGGTCCAACCCAACAACTTGTCCAACCTACTGTTCAAACCCCTGCACCTAGTTTAGTTCAGCAGCTTGGGCCTAGCTCACCTTAGACTCTGCGTCAAACTGCTACAACTACTGGAACTTCTATTAAAACTACCACACCTATTTATGGAGTATCTGTAGCTCTGGTTTCTACTATCCCTGCATCAGTGCAAACTCCTAAAGTCTTTGTGCTACAGTTAGGACCTACATTTCAGACTTCGGTCTAGATGCCTGCAGGACAATCTGGTCCAAGTACGATTGTCACAAGTCAACCGCAATTCACCTATCAACTATACCACAGACAATATCAATTCAGTCCTACTGTATAAAACCCATTTTATCAGTATCAACCATGTCCTAGCTATACTTATCAATAGCCTCAACAACCCTAGTTTGGTCTGGTTAATGCTAGTTTCTCGGGAGGTTATAACATTCCTAATGCAAATCCAATTCTAGGTTATCCTGGATATCCTCCTCCTAGAGCTGGTCTCGTTAATCAAGTTTTTCGTGACCCTAAATGTTAGTTACCATTTATTGCAACTTTGGATTTACTTGATTTGTCACCCCTTACGAACGATCCAATTTACTATCTTCTGTATTGGCCGCCAATGCCTAGTAAGTTGCCCAGTGATATCCCGAAATTCGAGGGTAAGTCAGGAGAGGATCCCTCAAATCATGTTATGACTTATCACCTCTGGTGTGCATCTATTTAAATCATTGATGATTCAATTCGATTGCATCTTTTTCAACAAACTTGTAATGGTCTTACCGCCAAATGGTACATTGAGTTACCACAAGCCTCTTTTTATAATTTCAATCAATTAGCCACTTCTTTCTTAACTCATTTTCAGTTGCCTGTCAGATATGACAATGGCACGAAACTGTTAACTTCACTAAAACAATCCACGTCCACATATATTTTTGATCATATTCATGAATGGCAGCGTAGAAGGCGTTTAGTGAAAGTTTTCATTCCAGATCAAATTTTAGAGGAAAGGTTCATTAAATCATTGTTACCGAAAATCACTAAAGATGTAGCTAAAGGAGGAGTTGTCACTGAAGAGAAAGTCATTGCTCAGGCTTAGTACCTTGACCTCGTCTATACGTAGTCAGGTACTTTAGATGAAAAAATCCCTGATCTTCCAAAACACGGTCAAATAACTGCAACTCCTTCAGGGTCTCATGTCATTGATAGTATGATTGGTTCAGTTAGTACTAAAAGTAAGAAGAAATCTTCAAATAATTCTTCTCCTATAATAACTTTACCAGATTCCCCAACAGGAGATTCTTCCACTGAAATTTCTGCCGACTTTCATGTCATAGAATCATCTACGACCAAATCAGAATCAGGTAGTAAAAATAAGGGGAAGAGGAAAAACAAACAAAATTCGAAAGATAAAACAGATAAAAATAAATTTATTGACGAAAAATGTAAACCTCGCTATCCTTGTATCATTTGCAATGAGGATCATTTTACCAAAGAATGCCCACACTGAGCAGAGGTTTTTAAATTCTTTAAAGGTTCTCTAACTCTTGCTGTCTTGAAGGATCCTTTTCCTACTCAAGATATTAAGATGGTTGCTTCTTCCTCGAATGCCTCAGAAGAACCCATTATGATGATGTCTCATGTCAGGATTGCGATGTGATTGCAAGATTATGGTAGTAAAAATCTTGTTGGTGGTAAAGAAGCAAAATCTTCTAATTCAAGCCCATCAACTACAACTCCTCCTGGTTCTGATCTACTACAAATCGAGAAAACCAACCTTGACTTAGTAATCAAACTGCCTACTAAAGGTATGCTTCATAAATCAGCTTTCAATCCATATGCGAGAGCTGCTTAGAAGTATAACATTGTTGAAGAATTAGCTATTTCCCCTTTAGAAAAGTCGGCTTTGGAAGTGTTGTAATCATGCCCAGCACAACGTAAATTACTATTGTCTGCTATAGGAGCTGTTGATATACAGGATTCCAACCTAATAATCTTCGATTTAGAGAATAATACACCTCGCCTACCTCATCAAATGGCTTTCCAGATTCTAATGTTAGTAAAAAACAGGCCTTGCTTTCGGACTGTGATTGATGAAGGGGCTTCTACGTGTATTATGTTGATCCAGTGTTGGAGATCACTTGGTTCTCCCACACTTGATTAGTCTTCGACAATTCTAATGGATTTTAATGGCCGAGGCTTCCATCCTCTTGGTATTTTGCCGGATTTACCTAGAGGGGTCGAAGGCAAAACTGTAAATCTAGATGTGGAAGTGGTTGATGCCCCTTTATATTACAACCTTCTCCTGGGTCGTAGTTGGTCTTATGCTATGACTGTTATTGTTTCATTGGTCTTTCGGCTTATCAAGTTTCCTCATAACAAAAAGATTGTTACGATAGACCAGTTGACTTATTTTTCATCTGACCCAACCTCTACAGATAGTATTTAGCACATTCGTAAAATGACTATCCCTTACAAGGATTTTGGAGTAGGTTTGATTAAAGATTCTTGATTACTAGGGAATTTTTCCTTCCCTCCTCCTAACGTATCATCTTCTATTGCAACTATTCATATGATTTCATCGAACACTATTTCTTTGATGATCCTTAGATCGTACCTTCTGATTCTGAGCTAGATTCATTTGATGGCGCGATGGCTTTGAGTCCCTTTGAAATTGCATATTAGGCTGTACAGTCATTTTTTGATTCTTGTTCAACCAAAAATTATCTAATGAATATTCACCCTATAATTGTTGTTGGCCCTTTCGCAAAGTGGGGTATTGACTTTATTACATGTAACCCTCACTCAGCCGGGGGGCATGCGTATATTATCCTAGCGGTATATTATTTTACTAAGTGGGCTGAGGTGAGGCCTACATTTTCAGTAGATGGCAAGGCCGCTGCAACATTCATATTCAATCATATAATTGCTAGATTCGATGTTCCTCAAGCTATTATCACTGATCATGGATGTCACTTTCGAAATATCATGATGACTAAACTGACAGATCAACTTGGCCTGCACCACGAAAGTTCTACTCCATATTACCCGTAGGCTAATGGTCTGGTTGAAGTTATCAATAAAGTCTTAGTCACTATGATCCAATGAATCATTGGTATTCATAAGTTGAATTAGCATACCATGCTATTTTTAGCACTTTGGGCATATCCAACCTCAGTAAAAACATCAACTAGTTTCAGTCCTTTTCAACTGGTCTATGGTTTAGAAGTAGTGCTACCTATTGAATGTGAAATTCCATCATTACAATTAGCCATAGAATTACTCCCAGCTACTTCTCAAGAGGAGAATTTTTTTTTGTACTTAGCTCAACTAGATGAGAATCAACACATTGCTGCAATAGCAAACGAGATTCATGCGAAACGAGTAAAAGCTCAGTACCACAGAAATGTTACACCTCATAATTTTTTAGAAGAAGACCTAGTTTTACTATATGATCAAGTGAATTATAAGATAGGGGCTGGAAAATTTGTACCTATGTGGCATGCTCCTTATATTGTTAAGCAAAAGCTGGCAAAAGGGGCTTATGAATTGATAGATTTTGACGGTGTCTCTTTGGGTAAACCCAGAACTGGACTTTATCTGAAGAGATATTATGCTTAAATTCTATGTGGAGATTTTTTGTTAGATTAGTTTCTTTACAACTGGTGTATTTTAGATTAGAAAAGTGTGCCTAGTTCAGAGAGTGCTCTTATCACTATTCCTACTTATCTTGATTTTACTCTTGATATTGCAGATGTCGACATCTTTTCAAACATACATTGGTTTTGCTGATGGTGCTTGTCATAGTACACAATACATTTCTTTCACAGCTTGGGTTATCTATTTACCCTATGATGATTTAGTGTCTATGCATGGGGTAAGCCTCAGTCAAACAATGAATAACATTGCAGAGTATAGTGCAGTGATTGAGTTATTATATGAATCCATCTCATTTGGGATTCAAAGTTTGACTGTTAGGTTGGATTCTGAACACAATGTATTACAACTTAATAGGGTTTATGCCATTAGAAATCCAATGTTATTAAGGTTATTTTTTAGATTTCGTCTCTTGGAATGTGAATTTGATTACATTGAATATCAGCATATTCCAAGACATTTAAATACATTAGCAAATGCAGTTGCTTCTCGTACGATAAATAGACATTTTCAATAATCAAAATAATAAATCTAATAACATTCAATAACATGTTACACAAGATAGCCGGTAATAATGATATATCATAGCATAGAAGTGTGTTTCAAAATATACATCGTCTTCAATCATAGGTTGAAAAACACTTTATGATCGGCAAAAATGATAATAAAAAAAGACAAAAATGTCATTTGAGTCTACAAAATCGATCATCCTATCCCTAGTGATGATCACGATAAGGAACTATTGCTCGGGCCACCCTACATAGGAACGTCCTAAAAAGTCGTCGGACCCCATTCACATATCTCTGTAACCTAAGTGGAATATCATCTATGCCAGTCTCTGGAATATATACTGTCAAGCAGTCTAGATGATGCTCCAAGTCGGTAAGGATCTCTACTGATTGGTCCTATGGGGTTGGTACTGCTGCAGCTGGGTGTCTCCTCTCGTAAGGCTGCAGAGCGGCTAGTAGTCATGGACCCACATCTGCATTTAAAAATTTTGATTGTCATTTTTGGACGATTTAAAATAAAAAAAAATTAATTAAAACTTAGAAAGTGTTGAAAATGGGTTTTACCTGAATCATCCCATTGCTCTCCTGGTGGAAGACTCATGTTTGGGTCACTGTGATAATCCATCCCAAAATATGGAAAATCTTGAATTACAAAAAGTTGGTTGTTCAACCAACGAAAATGCTTAGGTGGAAATCGAACAACCTTTGTGCCCTCCTCAGGGTGGCGGGCCATCAAAGCAACCCAACGAATTATCCTAGGCTCTCGAGGAAGACCATCATCAACAAGAATATGCTGCGGGGCTAACATGGGGATCCTCTCTAGAGAAAATCTAACTATAATGAATCCATATTCAAAAATTTTCAGCTGTCCATTCTTTGCTCTGGTTAGTTGGTCTTTCACATTTGCTAACACAGCCTCGCACCAGTTGAATATGGTGCCTCGAAAACAATCTACAACCATTTGCATCTGGGATCCATTGGCCACATGCAATGATGCACTCTCGAATAGCTTGGTAACAATGAATGCAATAACCTTAAGCTCAGGATGGTTGATAGTTTTAATATCAATCCATTTGTCCTTTGTTTGATGATTGCAAAACTCCAATCGGAGACTAGAGATCGACTGGCCACCTGGCTTAGTCCCAAAAAGAGATAATTGTTCGCCCATCTTGGACAAACCAGTCAAAAAGCATATATCCTCCAGCTTGATTTTGAGCTGGTGGCCACCAATCACGAAGCACTGGTCCTGCGTGTTCCATCTATCTACCAACCATTGCAAGAGGTCTACTTGGGCCCTCATGCCCGATATGGCCCAGAACTTAAACAGTCTGCATGCCCTCAATGCCTGCAATGTGGGCATATGATTTATTGTGGCAAGATGTACATCCTCATGCTCGCGTTCTCGCTAAATAAGCATTTTGAGTGTCCTACAATGCATAAGAAGACATATTAGAACAAGCTAGTTCGAAAAATTTTAGCCGAAAATGGAGAAATTTGAATTCTTAAAATTTGTTGTGTGGGGTCCACACCCACTGCTTACACACAGTGCATAGGTCTGCACGGGTTGTGAGCCATAGGTGCGGACCCACGACTTTTTTCTTTATAGAAAAAAGTCATGGTTCGCAGGGGCTGTGTGTTGCACCTGCGGACCCCTGCGAGTGACTTTCTAAACCTATTTTTCCTTCAAAAATCAAATTTAAAGCCTAAAAATGAAATGTAAATAGATGAAATGCAGGATAAGGAGAATGTGGATTACTTGGAGCTGACGGTTTTCCGATGGACAGATTTTCCAGAATCTTCACAGGAACTTTGTTACCCAAAAGCTCTCACTTTTCACTCTAAACTCAAATGGAAAAAATGAAGTTAGAGAAGCCCTTTTTATAAGTTTTTTTGAATAAATGAATTTTTACTTTATTTATTTTTCACTTTGAAAAGGTAAAATTTTAAATACATTTTTATTTATCTTAAATAGGTATGAGTAATGTTTTGAGATTTTGTGCAGAATATTTGATTTTTCAGGAAAATTGATCATTTTTCAACAAAGAGCATACTTTTATCACTTTTTCGGACTCTTTAAAAAATTTACGAAAAAATGAAACATTGGAGTCCTCTTTAAGCTCTTTTCTGACTCGTAAAATATGAAAAGATTGCTGAGTTTTTCCTTTTTAACTCGTTAAATGAAATTAAAAGGGCAATCCACTTACAAATCTTTTCTAACTGTATAAACATAAGAAGATCGCCAGACTTTTGTCGTTTCAAGTTCAATATTGGTTATGAAACGACGTGTCTTCGATCACTTTTTTACTTTTTAGGATCAGAGCCACTAATTATGAAAAGTACTCCTTGATTGTAATGGTCAAGCGGTTCTCTCGAGTATTATTTTATACTTTTTCGGGCTCAAGGGACAAAAATTTATGAAAAAGGACCCCCATGGAGTTTTCTTAAGTTTTTCTTTTGACTCCCTAAATTTGAAAAACACCGAGTTTTTCCTATATTGGACTCATTAAAATTTAACAGTAAAGGACCTGTTCAATTTTAAACAGGAACGAACCACTCCTTCTTAGGGTTTGAATTTTAAACTAAGTTGGACTCATCCGAAGGATGAGCTTATAAACAAGCAAATGTTATCCCCTCAAGCTTGTCAAACATAAAGATGTACTTTCCAGAAATGGAGGGGGAAAAGAGAGAAAAATGAACCTATTTGTTACACTTTGTTTCGTAGAAAAGCTGTTAACCACTCTTGAACACGACATTTTTTGTTCACCTAGGTTGGGAAATCCTTTGCCTAACAGTTAATCAAACCACATTGAAAGTCTTCAACCAGTTTCTGGGTATTAGCTTTGGGACAATTGTCACCAAGCCATCTGCAGTGTTGTTATGTGTTCAAGAGACTAGTTTAAACATTTCATTCATTTGCAAGATATCTGTCATCCATTTTGACCATCCCTGAGTCGGTCCTTGCCCAATATATTTCTTCAAAACTTGATCCATGATTTCGTTTTGTGGGCTTGCCTACGACGGATTGATTTCTATCTAATTTAGCTCATTATCTAGGAAGTTGATCTAGAAATCATTAGTACCTTGAAATATGCATGCCCTAATGGCAAGTTTCTCACCTTCGATGATAGGTTGCATCATTGACCATCGATCAAAGGATTTTATGACATGTTTGACTTCAGCTCATTTATTCACATTTCATGGATTGCACTGAGTACTTTGAGAGCCATTGACATTACTGGTGGTTTCTCTCACACTTGTTAATAGTTCACATCATTGACTGGTAATCAAGTGATTTCTACCATGTTCGACTTCAACACATTCATTCACATGGATAGAATCGTACTAGTTCAGGAAGCGGAAATGAAGACCCTGGATCTAGTTTCTACCATCCAGGCTGCAAGGAATTTTGTTATCCATTATACAGTGGACTATTCATAAATAGATGGTTGCATCCATACTATATCTACATATGTCTATACTCTTGATGTATTACAAAGTTATTCCTATATCAGAATAATTTAGTCAGTTTTGATCTAAGTATGGGAATGCCTACCTCAGCGATGATATGTCTACATATATATTTTGCATTGAATGTTTTTACAGGTTCCGACTGGGGTGTCCATAGGATGATCCTTGAAATGATAAATTACTTCACTCTTCATAAATGACAAACTCTATCTTCCTCTATTACAAACTTCGCACTTTAGGGGGAAATCTGCTGCACTAAAAATTTTCACCTTTACATTCTGCTATCTGTGTGAGTTCATTACCACTCATAATTTCCCCCTCTACAATTCTGAAGCATCAATTCCTCATATCAAGCCTTGAAAGTAAGAGAAAAGCCCTGAAAGTCTTTAAAAGTTTGGTTCCGCACTTTCTCTTTGTCTTACTTGCGGTCTCGCACCTAATGGTCATGTCTCCTGCGCACCTGACCGCTCTGTCTCTATGTTAAAGGTGGACCCCTGTAAAAGTTAAAAAAGCACGAGTATATTCTAAAAAAATCACTTTTAGTCATTTCTAGAAGCTTTTGGAAGGAATATTGAGGTGGCAAGTTCACTCTCATAAGGTTCATGCATCCCATACCTTAAGGAGCTAACCCCTTGATGTGAGGAGTTTATCCCTTTGAAGGAGGATTCTATCCCTTCATAGGTGGACCTGTAACCTCATCCCCTGCACTATAAAAAGAAGCATTAGGCTGGTTACTTGGGAGGCTAGAAGCTGAATATTTTTGAGGTGAAATGCTGTTGGAAATTAGTCTTCTTAGTTGAGTTTTTATTAGGAGAGATTACATGCCTCTATGATCTCATTTGGAAGAGTGCAAGGCTGGTCAAAGTAAAGGAAATTGCTGTTTCAGACCCTAGGAAGAGCTTTTTCAACATCAAGTCTGAGAAGGTTGCATGGTTCTTCTACTTCAAAGTTAATATAAATAAGTTTGTTTTTCTCAATAAGTTGTTGATTCATGGTTTATTTTATGGATTCCTTGACCACTATAATAGACATGATTTATGATATTTGCTATGCAGGTGCTATTTAATGTTTGCTTGTTTGTGATTGTAGGTTCTCAAAGGTAACTCTTTCGAATGATTGAAGGATAACTACTACGAACAAGCATTGGATCTAAGGTAGGGTCTTAACACCTTTATAGTATTTATTTATAAATCGCATATGTCTAGAGAAAGATAGATTTGTTTGTCTGTTTATTGCTATATTATCTTCTGATACCAGGGAGATTCGTCTTATCCACAAGATTGATTTATTTGGACAATAGTAAGGCATACCCATGCTCAGCATATAAACTTTCATTACATTTACGTAGGTGGTCATCTACAGATATAGACCCATGATCAGAGTGACAATCAATGTAAAGCCATTGTACATATGATTTAGTACTCCTGAAATCGTATTCCAGATGGATGAAACTAGATCTAGGGTCTTCCATCTCATCCAATCATTTGCTCAAGTATGAGTCTAACCATCTGAATATATGATCTAAAGTCGAACATGGGAAGACATTGTCTGATTACCAACCAATGATGTAAGTTGTTAACAGATGCGAGAGAAATCATCGATAATGTATTGATCCTCAAGGTACTACAGTACATTTTGCATTGTGTGAATAGATGATTTGGTGTCAAACACCACACAAAGTCTTTCGATCGAAGGCAATTGATGTAAACCTATCGCCGGAAGCAAGAAACCTGCCATTGATGTATTCAAGCCTCAAGGTGCTGGAAGGGTGTTTCTAAGTCAACTTCTTGGATAATGTACTGATGTTGACAAGAAGTGACTCATCGCAGGAGGTCCTTGATGTATCGTACATCAATGACACAAAATGAGTGTAGTGATTTTGGAGATGGAATTTGATTGATGACACAAGATTCAAGAATGCAGTCACGAAAATGAAGGTTTATGGTATTACTAAGGATGAATTTTGATTGTATGACTTCTCTTGAACATGTCGGCGACACTAAAATGAATTGGTATCATTGACCCAAAACAAAGTGAAGGATGGTATGATAACCATCAAGCTGATAACCCAACTTAAATAGTCATGGTGATGGAGTGAAAGTGTCATGTTCAAGAGCAACTTGCTACCATAAAGTGGTTTTCCCCTTTTTCCCATTTTCCCTAGTCATTGCTAATTAGTAGCTCTTTACTTTTATCAAGATTGAGGATGATAAAATATGATTTTTGTATAATTCCACCCTTCGGGTGAATCCATCGCTATTTGATGTTTTAACGAGTTTAACGACAAAGATAACTTGTTCCTTTTCATGTTTAGAGAGTTTGAAAAGGGACAAAAAATAAAACTCCACAAGTTATTTTTCGTTGATTTGTCTCTCAATCCCAAAAGAGCATAAAACAATATGAGAGAGAACCTACTAACCATGTTCGGTCAACTTATTCCTTTTTAGTAAATAATCTATCTCAGTCTGAAAGAGGGTTAAACTTATACTGAGTAGATGCCATTTCCAATCCGTTAATGAGCTAAAAAGGACAAGCGCTCACAATCTTTTCATGTTTAGAGAGTCTGAAAAGAGCTTAAAGAGGACTCCAAGGGGGTTCCTTTTTTGTTTTTAGGAGAGCTCAAAAAAGAGATAAAATTATGCTCTGTGGTCAAAGGTACAATTTACAATCAACCACATCAAATTCTGTAAGTCAACCTTAAAACCTACTCAAAACAACACCAAATGGATTAAAAATACCTGTTTCATAGGAAAAAATAGGCAAATTCTAATGTTTACTCAATTAATGAACATGAAATAAACATAAAGCAAGCTTTTACCATGACATTTTACCATTTGGAACTTACCATTCAGTTTTGTGCTTTGGGTTAGTTTTTTTACCTCGAACTTCATCAACTAATTGCGAGAGATTCTATGGACCATTTCTCGTGTTGTCTAGACCAGGTGGGAGATCTACCCCTCCTCTTTCCTTTCAGGTCACTCTTTTGTCATTTCATGCAAGTTTTAGGGTTTTTTGAGGCCTCTTAGGTTTTATTTTCTCACCCTGGATCAACGCAAGCTTTCACATCAAAAACTACACTAAAAATCACCCAGATAGATGGATGCCTTCTCTACAACACACTGTCTCTGTGCTTGGGCTACGTCGGGTGAGTTTCCCCAGTTTATTTTAGTTGTTTTCTCCAAAATTTGTCCTAGTTTTTGCATGGAAAGGATCCTAACTAAGCTTATGATTGTATTTCAGGCTTTCACCATATCAAAATTTCGATTACATGGAAAGAAAGAGAGCATGAATAAGAAGACATGCTTGCCCTAAACAATCCACCTACAGTTGAGGCCCTCAAAACCTGTGGGTTACTAAAATACTGCAAGTTGTCTGGAATGAGGAAACAAATAGAACTATTGCAATTCCTTGTTCATGCATGGGATCCGATAGATCAAACTTTTCACATAAGGGACAAGATGGTCTCTATTACCATTGATGACATTTACTTTCTTACCAGACTATCGAGGTGAGGTGCCCCCATCTCACTTTCTATATTTTCTCATGGAGGTAAATCAATGAGAGATTACATTCAACAGTTTTGTGGGCCAGGTACATAGCCTAGCAACAATGGGAAAATAAACATCAGGGATGTAGGTGATTTTCCTTTGAGAATGATCCTCTTCACAATCACAAAGTTGGTTGGCAGTGTGACACTCCATTTGGCGAACAGATCATATATGTAGTATGCACTTAAGTGTCTAGAGCCAAAAGTATTCAACTAGTGTGAGGTTGTGATTTCTTCATTGAAAGAACAACTAACCAAGGTAAAAGGTGGTAAGTTGAAGATTTTTTTCTATGGTTCAATCTTAATTGATTTCACCTTATAGAGAATCCCATTGATGCAAACACACCATGTATCACTAGGTGTAGAATGTCCTAGAGATCCATGTATGTAGAGGTGAGTTGAATTAATGGCTTGACATGCGGGTCAGTAAATAATCCATTTTTCCACTGCATTCTTCAATTGGCTTGATCGAGAATGCCTTGTCATTGAGGAGCATCCATACTTGGGGATGGATTTCCATGGAGATCTAGATTTTATTCTACCAGTTGGAGCACAATGGGGTGCTATAGGTAAATTTTTTAACCAAAGTTATTTTTGATTTTTCAAGTTTCTACAAGTTTTTTGTGTTTCTAATGTTTCTAAGACTAAACTAAAATCATTCTCATGCATGTAGATGTGGGTACTGTTTGACCTGTGGGACACCAATAGGGTACAGGTGGGCCAGCGCAGAGAAACAATGGGAGAGTAGTTCTCCAGGACTTGGATTTGGTCGTGACCTTGGCAGAGTTAGAAGATCACATAGAGGGATAAACCCTTGATATTCCGGATGTCCAGATCGAGGTGTTAACTATGAGGTTGAAATGCCACACTATTGGTGTTCCTAGCTACTGGATGAGGCTTTTGCGCATGATATCATAGGCTCTTACCTGCTATCATGAGCAACACTAGATCTACTAAGGATTTTTTGCATGCATTTTGAGTTTTTTGGGTCAAATGACCAAACGTGTCTCAGACACAAATTTTGTAAGAACTTTTAAAACACCTACCTATTTTACTTTCATAGTTTTCTATGGTTATGTGTAATTCTATTCAACTGATGGTGTGAATTGAAAATATTACTTTTACATGTGTTGCAAATGTCTATTTAACACATAATTCGCTCGGGAATTAGTTAATGCCTTAAAGTTTATGGAAATATGTTGATATTGAATGTATTCAAAATACCTTTCCAAAATATGAACTCTAAAGAACATGTGAAGAATTGTTGGGTTTCGAATGGTATACACACTTGTAAGTTGTAGTACGACGAATTGTGAGTCTAGCCTAATGATGATTTGATGAATGAAAAGTTAAATGGCATCAAAGGGAAGTTCTATCAACGTGCTATACTCAACGATGTTGTTCATCGATTGACCAATACAAATCCCTTGAAAACTCACTAACTCACCACTTGGAGCGAAACTGGCCCATGCTGCAGAAGATAGGTCTTTTATACTACGACTAGCACCATTGGTGCAACCAACAAATGGTTCCAAAGATTCCAACATCTACAAAAAGTGCAAAGCAGATTACTAACCAGATAAAAAACTCTAAAAGACACACACTTACACACACACATGCAATGAAAGCATATATACAGTGAGTTCTACTACACTCAATCAAGCATAATAACGTTTGTGGTAAAGCTTGTTTTGGGGATGCAACAATGGAATCCCATCATAATCTACTAACTCGTAGACACCTTTTACCAAAACACACTTGACAATATAAGGACCCATCCACATTGGTTCAAATTTCCCTGCTCCAAGCTTATCATCTTCCTAATCGTAAATAAAGAATATATCTCCTTTTGAGAAGATACGAGGCTTGACATTTCTATCATATTGCGCCTTGATTCATTTCTTATGCGCTTCGTTAGCCAATGCGACATACAATGGGCTTCATCTAGATGGAATAATTCCAAGAAACATGCTTCTTCTCCAGAAGTGTCAGGGAATAGGTCAATCATGAGTTTGAGAGATGAAATTTCATATTGTATCAATAAGACTGCTTCTAAACCGTACACCAACTGAAAGGGTGAGAATCCAGTTGCATTTCTCACCAAGGATCAATATGCCCACAAGGCAGAGTACATAATTAAATGTTAGTTTTGTTTATGAACACATATCATTCTTTGCAACATCCATTTAGGACTTTGTTGATAGCCTCAACTTGTCCATTCTCTATGTGGTAGCATATCTAGATAAGTTTCCATCACAAGCACCTAAATGGCAATAATTCAATGCTTTCTTGGTTTCCTCATGTGTGAGGAACCTCCATAAAATCATATCGATACCACAATGGTAAATAGTGTTGCCAATGATCAGATAATATTTGGCTTGGTATCGAATACATCTCTATTGCGAGTGAGAGGTATTAGGTTGGAAAGTTTGGGTATAGAAATAGATTATTATATCTCCATACCATGGGTCAGATGATGATATTAGAAACAAAGACTCATCCAAAATTTATGGTTCAGATGTTGTTCAATGGAGGTTGAGGGAAGGTCACAAAGTAGCTCAGTGAAAACAATATATTTCTTTGATTTATACTTGATGAATTCTAGATCAAACTCTTGCAAAATTACTATCCATTTTAAGTATTTTCTCCCACAAAATTGACGTGATAGAATGTATGTCATAGGGTTGCAATCCAAAATGACGGTGGTCTTCCGAAGTAGGATGTAGTGGCAAAATCTTTGAACAGTTTGCATAGCTTCCAAAGCTAGTTTCTCGACATAAGAGTACTTACTTTTTGTATCATTGAGATTATGGCTCAAATAATAAATCAGATGTTCAATCCCATTTTCCTCTTGGACTAAAACAATGCCAATGGTTGTATCTGTAGTGGTGAGATACAGTTAATAGTCGTTTTAATAATTCGGAGAATACATTCATGACGCTCTAATCAAGGTATCTTTAAGAGTATCAAAAGAAGCTTGCCCAACCTAATCCAAATGGAAGGGTATCCCCTTTTTCAAAAGACATGTAAAACCTTTAGCCATCTTAGTATAATTGGGAATGAACCTCCTTAGAAATTTAGCCTTCCCTTGGAGTTTCTGTAACTATAAAAGATTTGAAGGTGGAGGCAAATCAATAATTGCGTGGACCTTTAATGGATCAAGTCGAATTCCATCTTTAGACACTACAAATCCAAGCAAATGACCAGAACCAACACAAAACACACATTTGTGTGGATTGAGTCATATCTTGTAGTGTTGGCACCATAAAAATATTGCTTTCAAATGTTGCGGGTGATCAGTTTTCTTTCGTGAATGAGCAGGTAAATCGTCAAGGTAAGTTTGAAAAATGTGCTTGATGTAATGGAAGGCATAGTTCATTTCCCTCTGAAATGTGCCCCCCACATTCTTCAACCAAATGGGAGTTTCCTATACGCGAATGTGCCCCATGGAAAAATAAAAGATGTTTTATATTGGTCCTATGGGCAGATATTGATTTGATTGTAGCTGGAAAAACCATCCATAAATGAGAATATTTCGCATCTGACACATTCATCAATAATTTGTTCGATAAAAGGAGTAGGATAATTGTCTTTTGGACATGCTTGATTTACATCCCTATAATCGACACACACTTGAATTGTCCCTTGTTTCTTCATGACAGGAACAATGTTGGAAACCTGGTCAGTAAGAGGTACAGGGTAAGTGAAACCAACACGTAAAATCTTTTCAACTGTTTCTTTAATGGTAGCAGCTTTCTTTGGATTAATAGGTTGAATCCACTGTCGTACTGGGTTGACATCAGGATACATTTTGATTTCAAGTTCAACAATACTAGAGTCAATGCTTAGCATCTCCTCGTATGACCATGCAAATATATGAAATTCACGGAAGAGAGTACAGTGACTATCAAGTTCTGATGGAGAACATGATTTGCTGACATGAATGTTTTCTACAACATTAGGCATGGTCGAAATATTAATAGAAATCATTTCTTCAATATTTGATAGTTTCGCTCAAATTTATTGTTTTTATAAAAATAGAATTCGGAAGGAAATCAACGACTGTAGGGTGATTTAGTTCATTTGAATAATCTTTGATGTCATTTGGAAGATGGGAACGATGATGATAATCCTCCCAAGGTTCTTCTCCTATCATCATTGATTCGAAGATTCCCTCATTCGTAGAAAATATACGTGAAAAAGGATCCAAAGAAGTACCATATTCTAATGAACGGTCTGCCCATACAATTGGTGAACGTGGATTTGGGTTTGCCGCAAAAGCTTAATGGGGCTTAGTGGCATAAATTTAGTATAAATATCATATTTAGAATTGTTGGTAATCCTCCTTAAATCAGATGAGGTAGAGGAAATCATGTTGCAAGTCTCTACTCTTGGCACTTCTATCAAATTAGATGGTGATAGTGGCATAAAAGTACCCATTAGGGAAGGATCTTTAAAGAGATCTACACCAACACTTTGAAGTGATAGTGGGGGTCTATGTACCAACAAAATGCTTCTCATCACCTAAGAACTAGATGTAAAGAAGGCAAACTGATTGATAACTGTGATTCCACCCTGATGAGGGAATGCAATTGTACGAAAGTATGTGGAAACCACAACAGCCATAGAATATATGCATGGCATTACTAGTAAAATGTTGTAGTCGAGGGGTCTGTCAACTACCTCAACTTCAATAGTAACTTTTCTCTCCTAGTTCAATTTGCAGGTTACTCAAAATCCCACAAGATGTATATGTTCATATGTCGAAAGCTTTTAACGTGGTTGGTGATCATGACAATGACGGTGAACCAAGTGTTTTCTAGTAGCTCATCGACATAATTCAAGTAGATTCCCCCTCATCAATAATAGTTCGGTGACCATTCTTATTGAGAGCTTTTACTTATTAGGAAAGCTAACTATGCCAATAACTGTGGTGTATATCCCGCATGGTTAAAAACCATAAGATTGGAATCCATAGGGTCTATTCCACGAATTACTGACAGTAAAGCCTGCTTCTAGGAGGGACAATTTTGTAACAACTCAAGCATCAACACAGAAGAATTTGATTGAGAAAGATCTTCTACTATGTTATAATTTTGAGCCGCTCGAGCTTGAAGGTTGAATGTTGATTTATGACCAACTCCCTTTCGTGGTTTTATTATCAATTCTGGTGCAATAGGTGGTGGAATATTTTAAGATGAAGTCGAAGTCAAAGGATTAGGTTGATTAGTGGCCTGATTATTCAACGATGATGGTGGATTTACATAATATTTATTTCTCGTTAACACCAAAAATTTGTTTTTCATCTTTGTGATGTATAACATAAGTACTTGGGATGTGGAACCATGGTCTGTCGCAACCAAATGTGTCTCCGGGTATGGAAATAGATCATTCAACACTATTGATGTGTTAGAAGTCTTTATAAGCTTAGAGACTTATGAGTGGTGTGGACAATCTCTTGAAAAATGCTCGTCATTATAGATTAGACATGGACAATGTGGTTTCCTTACCGAAGTAGAGGAATCAGATGATTTCTCTTGAGGGGGATTATCATGTTTCTTCTTGCTTTTCCCCTTCTTCTTGCCTCCTAGTTGCTTTTGATTTTTTCCTTTGTCAGATGACACAACATTGACTTCAGAAGCAAGAGTGTTTTCTGATGCATTACAAGTTTGATTGGTAATGACAAGAGTTTGACCAGATGGTCTACCTGCTATTTGCATGCTCGAAGAACCAATCACACCGTCGCTGGCATGAGAGTCCTTACTCGATTATGGAGGAGGAGGAATAGTGAAAGCTGGTTGGGGTGCATTCGGAATTTTGTAGTAGAGCATGCTAGATTATGTATAAATCAAATCCAAATATTAGGCATGAGAAATTACTTGCTCTTCTGTGACAAATCCACCTTTCACCACATCCTTGGTGGTTTATGGTAACAAGGATTTTATGAACCACTTAGCTAATATATGATTAGGAACATATGTCATAACCATTTGATTATGATGCCACCACTCATGAATATGATCTGATATATGAGTAGTAGTAGTCTGTTTAAAGTTGGTTAGGAGTTCCATTTTGGTCTCATATCTGATAGATAACTGGAAGTGGGTCAAAAATGTGGTGGCTAAAGTCATAAAGTTGTCGAAAGAAGCTCGTGGTAACTCAATGTACCAATTCACAGCTAGAACAGTAAGCATTCTTTGGAAAAGATGGAGCCTAACCGAGTCATCATTTAGGTGAACACCACAAATGAAAGGTCATGACATGATTTGATGGGTCTTATCTAGGATTTCCATTGAATTTCGGAATGTTAGAAGGTAACTTATGCAGAATTACTGGCCATCAAGGTGCATATGAGATTGGATCATTAGTGATCCAGTTTAAATATGGTAATTCTAGAGTTGCTACAAATGGAAACTGTCGATTCAAACTAGTTTGAGCATACCCAGGATATGATGGAATTTCCTAAGAAATAAGTCTTTGCATACCAACATAGGGCATATGCATTTGGTAACCTTGATAAGGTGGTTGTTGAACAAATCCAGAAAAAGGTGGTTGTTGATAACCAGGTTGAATTTGTGGTTGTCCATAACTAGCAAAGCCTTATTGACTAGGACCTTTCTAAGCTTGATATTGTCCAAACCCTAGTTGAGCCTGTTGGGAAGGTCCAAATTGGGGTTGGAATTGCTGGAATTGAGGCTGTTGAAATTGGGGCTACCATGATTGTTGAATCAACTATTGTTGTTGTTGGTACAACTGTTGTTGATTTAATGATTGTTGTTGCCCAACAATGAAAGGTTGGCCAGGTTGTGAATAAACTATACTAGTGTAAGCTTGAGTCATTCTAGATAAAGTTATACTAACCTGAGGTTGTTGGACCTAGATGTGAGCGGTTGTTGTATAACAAATTGAGAAACTTGAACTTCTTGACCTGAAACTTGTGGTTGCGAGGTAGAAGGACCAGTTTGTACAGGTTGAGATAAAACTGTTTGAACTTGTGAATGTGATACATGGTATTAAGAGGTGTAGTAGGAATATATGACATCGTTTTCGTTGGTTGTGTTGGATACACAAGACTTGGTTGAATTGGCATTGTTGGTTGCCACTGACAGACTCGAATTCTAGGTTGACCTGAATAATGCAGGATAATACCATATGATGGTCCTCCGGGATATGGAGGATAAGGTGAATAAGCATATTTCTCTCCATATGGCGGAAATCTAGTATGTAATGGATACATAGGTCATTGTTGACTAGATTGCCCAATTTGATATTGAGATCTAGGATCAAACTATTGAGTTCCCATTAAAGAAGAACCAACTATAATTCTGGTTGAGGGCATGGGTGATGACCATGGTGTAGAAGCAACACCTGAGTGGGTTCTAGATAGAGATTGGTAACCAACTGGGACAGAATATTCACCATATTGGTGTGACTCAAGAGTAGTAGAACACATCGAAGATATTGTGAAAAAAACTCTACTGCAGTTGCATCAAATGGTATAGTTTGGGATGTTGACAGTTGTTCAACCATAGTTAACTCACCCAAAAGTTGTCCTAAAGAATCGATGGCTACTCAAAAAGAAGTAGGATCAAAAGCAGTAGTGAAGTGAGAAGTATAAGGGTAAAGATAAAGCCTGGTTCCAAAATGGAATGGGGTTCCAAGTGTGATATATTCTTCCAATTCTTCCTTGACAACAATTAAACTGGGTGGAAGAATTTCACCGTCTCGTCCATAATAGACTTCTAGTCTTGATAGAGTGGAAGTTTCAGTAGTTACTGATCTAAGGGTTAACCAATTGATCGTCTTTCGGTAAATTAACAACTTCTGAATGTTCAAATTCAAAGTCCAGATGTTGTAGTAAAAGAAAAACAGTTTTAGGGAGAGGTTCCTGAACAACTTCAGGTTCAAAGGTAACTTCTATTTGAACTATGATAAGTTCTGGATTAACTTCTTGTTGAACCGATTCAAGTTCAGAAGTAATTTCTTGTTGAGCAACTTCAAGTTGAGGATCAACTTGTTGTTGAGAAACTTCAGTAACTGTTTCACTAGGATCAACGATAATGTCCTCAGGTAATTGTGAAACTTCTTCTTTAGAAATGGATGTACCATAAATAGTTGGAGTAACTGGAGTCTCAGTCCTTACGGAAATAGATGATTTGGGTAATTCAGATGAGGAACTAGGAGTTCTTGATGTACTTGACTCAGTTAAGTGAGACCGCTTTATCCGAATAGGTGTAGCTTCGGGCAGAAAAGGTGGTTTACTCGTTATTATCCACAAATGATGGGGTAAGGGTTGATGTTCCTCCATGATTTTTGACTAATTTTATTATCAAAAAAGAAATAAACAAAAAGGGGTAAGATAGGCAAAAGGTTTACTAAGCAACTGTTAACTGCAGAATACCTCATGGCGAACCAAGAAGTATGGGCAGGTAATCTCCCCGAATGCTGTGTTCGGTGTATCATAGTGTACAAGGTGGCGGACTCGGTTACCTAAGGATGGATAGAAACCTAGTGTTGTCCTTCCATATATACCGGAAGGTACGTGGAGTACCAATCCATATAAGCGATGTCTAATGCAAAACCACACAATGAGGGCATTCCCATATACTTTATGTACTGTAACACTGCCCTATATACCCAAAGGTACGTGGAAGAGCTATGATATACTCACATATGTGGAATGAGGTATCACACTCGGGATGTATTGTAGACAAGTTAATGACAACTGTTTTTTTTTACGACACCGGAACATGCTGGAACACGTATCTAGCCTAGAACCACTAAATGTTTTTCATTAATGACAATGCTCCATTAGGTAAATTGATGTTAATTTTAAGTTGATGTTGATTAGGAATTTATCTTTCAAGTTCACCACGTGATGTATTCTGAAATACGTAGGAATGCAACTATCATGATAAGCATTCCTTTCAGTCAATTTAACAATGGAAATCCTAGCTACTAGGGATAGAGCAATCAGATTTCTTTCGATCAAACAGAAAAGAGCACAATCTAATGCAATTTCCCTAAACTATTCCTATGAGCACAAACAAACTTTTTCAATGCAACATGCATGTATTTCTTTTCGATTTCCTTAATGTGAATGTGAAAAAAAAGGAAACTAATGCACATACAATCAATCAATCTTTAACAATAATGAAGACTTTATGACAATTCTGTTTCGAAGGAAAATAACACTTTTACGACACTTTCTTTCGAAGAAAGATTAATCAACTATATTCTAACTTTGACTATGGATCGATAATGACAAAGAAAACATTTAAGAAACATTAATCAATCAAGTCAAAGTAGAGCTAGCAAAGGAGATAGAAACTTTTTCTCTAAGACATGACATTCATTGATCAATCAACAAGCAAACAAACAGAGAAACAGTGGAAAAAACTCATTCCAAAGGTGGGAAATTGACCCTAGGAGGATCAGCGCAGCCCTAAATGGGAGACAGTGTGCTTCAGAGCACTGTCCAAAAGCCAAGGGTGCTCTGTAGTGCATTGTGTAGCTCACAAGCTTGCACTGGTGATAGTGAGCCATTTCAAAAGGAAATTTGAGACAATTTTGACCAAAATTTCAATGCAAAAGAGCTGAAATACAATCCATGAATACAAGTAGGGTCTATAAGAGTGTCCTAGGAGGTGTATAAGCTACTAGGAAAGATGATCTTCCCTAGTGGAGTCGCTAATTTGTTTTGGATAATTTGGTATTTATGGATAAATACTAATTCCCTAGCTATGTAGCCATATCTAGAACAACATTTTAAAGAACTTTAGCCTTTTCCTATAAGTAATAGATAAGACAAAGAAAATGAGAAGACCTACTTATAGTTCTACTTTCCTCTTGTCTCCTTTGTATCGATCTTGTCGCTCCTTCCCATACTTAACATGCTTGAGAAGTACCTGTAAACACAAATAGAAGATAAATAATCGATCAAAGCAAAAGATTTATTGAATACAAGTGAATGGATAAGATACATTTCACACATATAAGCATCATATGATAATACAAACATATGGACAAAGGTTCAAATACTTTATTGAATAGATGAAGGACTTACAACCATTTTGTATGATTCAAAGTCATTCCTCCAGCTTAGATACCATCCACATCACATCAAAAGCATGAAAAATTTGTAGCATTACAATATTTGCTTCAAACCCAATTCTCATAGAAACATTATCTTCTTACAATTCAACATAGTCTAGCCCCTAATCACTTAGATGAGTGGTCGATTTATAGGGAGATGAAGGAGGTTATGTCATAAATGGTGGTATTGAATGGCCTTCCATACTTAGAATTAGTTCCATGGAGGAACGCATGAGAGGATAGGATGAATCTTAACTCATTCCTCGTCCATTTTTGAGCTCATAGGAGTTGATAAGTGAGGGAACCTTCTAGATGACTCCAATATATAAGAATATTCCCCAAAGCCTATGTAAATTTCACTCAATCTCGCCCAACATAGGTGAATGGAGGCCTAAGTGCTCTGCAGAGCACCCTGGCATGGACTCAACTGCTCTGCAATGCACCCTTACATGGGCCTACCTGTGCTGGTCCCTCTAGAGGTCATTTCAGGATGTCTTCAGGTCATGAAACTGTTTGGGAAGGAGGCATTCAAAAGGGTGACGTGTTTAGGGAATGTAGCAACTGAAATTAGGGTTTGAGGAGCTGTAAAACACTGATCTGGATGATGGGAGTGTTGGGTTGTGTTATATTCTTTCCACAACTAGCCTACGTAGTTAATTGGGGGGTTAGAAGGGGGGCAGAGGCCCCCCCCGCCCCTTCATTGCACCGATTACATAGCGGTGGGAGTCACAGGGGGTTTGAGGGGTGCATGTAACCCCAGTTTATGGGGTCCGGAGTAGCGCGCCGAAAATGTTTGGTTTTCGACCCTATGTTAGGTTGGGTAGATGATCTAAATGCAGAAATTACCAAGATATTTTCTAGTTCTTGTACAAAATGGAATCCAAGCGTTACTAAAAGAATTATTCATGTATGTGATTTAACTGTTAGACATGAAATGTTTTTAAGTGTAAATCTATGAATGTTTAGATTTAACAAATTCCACATCAATCACATAATAATACCATAATACCAAAAGTTTGTTATGAAGTTCGTCCCTCCTAGACTACATCTCTGGGTCTGCCTCAGAAATGTGCATCCACTGTATTCCTTAAGCCAAGAGAAATATTGCTTACAATGAATCATCAGTTGCACTACTAATGTTGCAAATATGGATCATCTCTTGAAAAGGCTACTTAAATAGAGATTCTTATCCTTCAACAATTGAGAAAAGATGAGGATGAATTGCACACTATTACTGAAGAACTAAAGCTTTATGGACCTTTGACTGTATGGTGGCTGAATAGAGTTTGAAGAGTCGAAGTGGATCTTGTCAATCATCAACGTACTTCAACGCTGAAACTATGCAGGTAGGATGTCCTTTGCTCCTTCAATAACCCGCAAAATCAAAAATCTCCACCAATTATATCTGGAATATTATTAAGAGTGTTCACTTCATCTTGAAGTAGAGAAAACTATCTCCTTTTCTCTCAAGTCGCTCTCTCTTTAAGCCAAGAGAATTTCCCCTTACAATTAATCAATCATGCCTTTTAAAGGCATCCAAGTGCACTCATACTCTCCTAACTAGATTGGAATGTATAGGCTGATCTCTTGGAATTGGATTTGATCTTGGCCTCCTTATGCAATGCCACCTAAGGATAGGATCCATGGTCACTGCATTAAAATCCTCCACAAATCATTTACAAACCCAAAATAGACATTGGATTAGCCGATGACTACTAGTGGTCAGGCTAGTGGTGCGAAGAATACTAATATGGCATGTGAATAGGCAGACTTCCCGTGGTTCTGGCTAACGGTGCTCTGGCAGTTCTAGCTAGTAGTGTGGCCATGTGCCATGTGACCACATCTCCCTGTGTGGTGATAGTTAGAAGTTGCCTCCATAGTTTTGAAACCCTAACGGTCTTGTAACCTCCAACTATAACGCTCACATTCAATGGTTTCTGCTACGGTTTTGATAAACGTAACTTCCAAACTCGCTAACCCCAACAACTGTTCACATGTTTGTAATCCCGACACGGTTAAGGCTAGAAGTTTAGGACTGACTATTGTGGTCTACAAACCCGTAGCTAACCTTCAAACTCTGCACTGTTCACATGACTTATAACCCCGACATGGTGACTGTTGATGGTCTCCAAGCCCCCAGTTTCACCAACCATAACCTTACTGCCTATTCACATGACTACCAATCTCCGATGCAGTTACACTAGCAGTTTAGGGACTGATACATGTATTTCTAATGTCTTATATGGTTTAAACATTAGAATAGGACAAAGGTTTGTCACCTACATTTATGCCTTAATACATTGTCTTAATGTATTATAGCATACCGTTCGACAAGTATAGGACTTAGGTCTTTAGAACATGTGTCTTGCTAGGATTTAGACATGGACAAAGGCTAGGTGTATTCACATTTTACACCTAGGGCTAGTTCTCAGGATTTTGATTTATACCTAGGACCCTAGACTAGGTCCTTAGTCCTTCTACCTTAGGATTTCTCATCCTTTAAGGTTTACAAAGTAGAATTTAGACATTTGACATTCTTAACACCTTTAAGTCATTACAATCATAACTTCTTGTGTTTTTATGTCGCAGGTTGATATGATGATGTTGAAATGATGTTGATACTGATGTTGAACTGATGTCGATACTGATGTTGAACTGATTTCGAACTGATGTCGATACTGATGTTGAACTGATGTCAAATTGATGTCAAACTTTCAAACTTAAGTCGATGACCATCTTGGTCGAAACACCTATTTTATTACATTATCAATAATTACTGATTTCAAAATGATCATCTTGGAAATTTGGTAATTTTGATGAAATTTTGAGAATCTAAAATTGGATCACATCTCCCAACAAAAAGAAATTTTTTTCTCCAAAAGTTTTATTACAATGCTTTTTGAAGAAAATTTAATTTTAGAACCTAGTTACATTTTTTCTAGATCTAGACAATTCTTACAAGCTCATATAGCATATGGCATAAAATCTTCCCAATTCGATTTGGAATTTGATTGTTCTCCTACAGGTGACTTGGATACATCCTAGGCTACTGGTGTCGATGTTGTTTCACATGGAAAGATTGGAGAATTGCCTTTGACATGCCCTGACAATTTGAATTTCTAACAAACTTTCTCCTTTGTACTTGTTGAGTTTTTAGAGTTGGGTGCTTCTTTTGTGGATTGAAGCGAAATTTTTCCTGACTACTTATTTACCTGAAGTGTCTTGTCATCTTCTGATGGCTGACTTTTTGTAGCTCCAATTTTGTTGCTATAGACCTTAAGTTTCCAACATTGCTCTACACAGTACCAAGAACTACTACAAAATGTGCATGGATATATTCTCTTAAATGTTTCTATTACCCTATTCTAATAAAAGAAGTCACTATCATGATCATTATTGCTAGAGGATTATGGTTTCTTACCTTCTTTATCCTAGAGCTTCTTTGGTAATAGTTCAGGATGCATTGACCAACATTGGTCAGCGATGTGACCAAGCTTCCTGCAATAGTCACATTTCATCAAATCACATCCTAGACCCAGATTCTTAGGTCTTTCTTGTACCGTGATAGGTAGGAGCCTCCCTTGTCCATTTCTTCCCAAGGCTTCGCCTTCTTGGTATCCCATGGATTTCTTCATGGACAAGCCTTTGCTTTCAGGAACCACAATTGGCTTCTAACTAGAAACTCCATCATACTCACTTTCCGTTGATGTTAGTGAATCAAACTTTTCCTGAACTAATGATTTGGAGAAAGAACTAATGGCTTCCATTGCTGACTTTGGTGAGGATGAAAGAGAAGAACTACTTTATCTTCCTGTTGAAGAGAAGGTGTAGGTTGTTTGCAATTAGAAGCCGAATCTTTCATGAGAGGATTGTTTTCTCTTTGATTCCTCCTTAGTTCTTCCAATTCAAATTGCAAGCTTTGCTTGTTTCTCTCTAGCACTTGCACCATCCTCTGTAATGCAGCATTTTCTTGCTATATTGCTGATTGAACTCCTCTAGTTATTTTAGCCTTAGCTGCTGTCAGGCGTTTCTACCCATATTGTACCTGAAAAGAGCTAGACTGCTTCGATACCACTTGATATGAATGTAGAAATTACCAAGATCTTTTCTAGTTCTTGTACAAAATGGAATGCAAGCATTACTGAAAGAATTATTCATGTATGTGATTTAACTGTTAGACATGAAATGATTTTAAGTATAAATCTATGAATGTTTGTATTTAACTAATTCCACATCAATCACATAATAATGCCATAATACCAAAAACTTTTACGTAGTTTGTCCCTCCTGGACTACGTCTCTGGGTCCACCTCAGAAATGTGCATTTGCTGTATTCCTTAAGCCAAGAGAAATATTGATTACAATGAGTCATGAGTTGCACTACCGATGTTGCAAATATGGATCATCTCCTAAAAAGGCTACTTGAATAGAGATTCTTATCCTTCAACAACTAAGAAAGGATGAGAATGAATTGCACACTATTACTGAAGAATTGAAGCTTTATGGACCTTTCACTTCATCTTAAAGCAGGGAAAACTATCTCCTTTTCTCTCAAGTCACTCTCTCCTTAAGCCAAGAGAATTTCAGCTTACAATGAATCCATCATGCCTTCTAAAGGCCTCCAAGTGCACTCATACTCTCCTAACTGGATTGGAATGTACAGGCTGATCTCTTGGAATCGGATTTTATCTCGACCTCCTTAGGCAATGCCACCTAAGGATAGGATCCATGGTCATTGCATTAAAATCCTCCACAAATCATTTGCAAACCGAAAATAGACATTGGATAAGCCGATGACCACTGGTGGTCAGGCTGGTGGTGCAGAGAATACTAACAGTGCATGTGAATAGGCAGAATTCTCGCGGTTCTGGCTAACGGTGCTCCGATGGTTCTGGCTAGTAGTGTGGCCATGTGCCATGTGACCACATCTCCCTGTGTGGTGATAGTTGGCAACTAACTCCATAGTTCCAAAACCCTGATGGTATTGTAACCTCCGACTCTGCCCTCACATTCAACGGTTTCTACTACGGTTCTGATAATCGTAACTTCCAAACTTGCTAACCCTGACAACTGTTCACATGTCTATAATCCCAACACGGTTAAGGCTAGAAGGTTAGGATTGACTGCTATGGTCTACAAACCCATAGCTAACCTTCAAACTCTGGCTGTTCACATGACTTAGAACCCTGACGTGGTAACTGCTGACGGTCTCCAAGCCCACGGTTTGACCAACCGTAACCTTACTTCCTGTTCACATGATTGCCAATCTCCGACACGGTTACACTGGTGGTTTAGGGATCGATACATGTATTTATAATGTTTTATATGGTTTAAACATTAGAATAGGCTAAAGGTTTGCAACCTAAGTTAATGCCTTAATACATTGTCTTAATGTATTATAGCACAGGGTCCAACAAGTATAGGACTTAGGTCTTTAGAACATGTGTCTTGGTAGGATTCAGACATGGACATAGGCTAGGTGTATTCACATTTGACACTTAGGTCTAGTTCTCAGGATTTTGCGCTAGACCTAGGACCCTAGACTAGGTTTTTAGTCATTTTATCTTAGGATTTCTTATCCTTTAAGGTTTACAAAGTGGACTTTAGACATTTGACATTCTTAACACGTTTAAGTCATTACAATCATAACTTGTTGTGTTTTTATGTCACAGGTTGATATGATGATGTCTTGCTCTAATATGATGCTGATGTCGATACTGACGTCGAATTGATGTTGACACTAATGTTGATACTGATGTCAAATTGAGGTCGAACTGAGGTCGAACTAATGTCGAACTAATGTCAAAATGATGTGGATACTGATGTCGAATTGATGTCGATACTGATGTTGATACTGATGTCGAACTGATGTCAAATTGATGTTGAACTGTTGTCAAACTTTTAAACTTTAGTCAATGACTATCTTGGTTGAAACACCTATTTTATTACATTGTTGATAATTACTAATTTTAAAATGACCATCTTCGACATTTGGTAATTTCAATGAAATTTTGAGAATCCAAAATTGGATTAGTGGACCTACCTATGGTTTTTTGCATGATTTTCGCACATGGTTTTGGATGCAATGGTTTTCGGTCCACGATTTTTGGCGTGATGGTTCTAGGTCCATGGTATTGGATGCTTTGGCATGTATAAATATGTATTATAACACTGAAAGGAACATAATGAAAAATCAAGCTGGTAGTCCCGGTTTTCGGATCCATGGGAAAATATCTGTGTATATGTGTTTTATGTGTTATTCTCTCGCATTGTTTATTTTCTGTGTTTTAGAATTCGTATGTAGGTAATTTCTGTACGTGGTTAAAACCTACAAGGAGTGATGTGCCCATGGATCTATAACAACAACCGAAGACTTAGACTTCTTGCTCAAAAGTTATGACTCTCTTACATGTTGTCTCTCCAACTACTTAGAGCTTAACTGTTTTTATACAATCCCATGGTCTGCAGACCATGGGTAGATCTCTTATAGCTGACTTTACTTTACAAAACTAAGGGTAGACTACCCTTTATGACACATAACACCTTCGCACTTCGCGACCACAAAATGTGGAATCTTTACAATAATATTACAAAAATTGACTTAAACATGGGCTTTTAGCCCCAAAACTACCCTTGGTGTTGGGTGTGGAGCCTGATTATCTTCTAAATTCAAAAGTACCACCACATTGGACCCCCATTCAAAATCGGGGTGGCAACGCCCACCGTAAAATATTCGCTGTAGGGGGGTCCAGGGGGGGGCAGTTGCGACCTTTGGGAGCCCCCCCCTGGCGGGGGGTTTTGGGGGCAGCGCCCCTGAAGCTAAAAACAACTATAAAATTGCCTTGTAAAATTATAGTAATTTCTAGTCAATCTGGGCCATTCATTAGGCGGATGATCTGACGGTAGAACTTAAGTTTAGTTTAGGGTTTTTTCCCTAGAAGGCAACCCCTCTCTTTGTATGAGGGCATTGTATTTGAGGCTGTGAGATAGATGTGTATTCTGTGTGAGCGAGAAATAGAGAGGTGAGACTGTGAGAGATGAGAGAGGATATTACAGTGGATTTGCTGTAGGTTGTGTCTCTTCATTTTGCTGGATAATAGAAAGGAAGGACTGGCTGTTCGAGGCGGACATAGCCCAAACTGGGTGAACCACGTATATCTGTGTCTCTCTTGTTTTGTGCGTTTTCTGTGTTTATATTTCTGCAATATATTATGTGTTCCATTGCTCCGTAATATATATAATATTCTAACACTTGGGGGATCCCGCTCCCAACAGGCCCCTAACACAAACATTGTGACTTGCCCTCGAGTTACTCGGTAGGGCGGAGATCTTTGTGTGAAGCCCATCCAACTCGACCTTGATGACCGCGACTTCAACTGTGGACTGATTTGCTCCCTAATTTGCATCTTAGACTGTTTTCTCAGTTATTGCCTCTGCGTTGTCAGCCTAAACTTGTTGTTGCGTCACTTATAGAGTCACAAGCTTGCCTTCAATGTTTCCTATGACTGTGTAAGCTTCCTTCAGCCAGGGCTTGAGTCGTGCCTTCAACACTGCTTCCTTGTACAGTGCTGCGTCCACCTATTCCTTTAGCTTCTTAGCTTCTTATAGATTGGCTAACCTCTGTGTGAGCACGACGATTCACATTGCGCCCTTAACTTCATCATAGAATTGTTGGAGTTCATGCACTTCCATATCTAGCCTCTAGATGTTTGGGTCCTCTTCAAGCCAGTCAGGACCGCAAATGATTGTTCAAACAACTGTGTGTAGTCTACTACTGCACTCTCTACTGCCACAACGGATTTTGTGACAACAGTCGGCCAGTGTTCCTTTACTTTTAATGGTGTTGAAGGCTAAGCCCTCAACTAGAGCTCTCTAATCTATAGGTTCAACTCCAACTGAACACGCACCATCTTTGTCTAAGTGTCACAAACACCTGTGGCCAATTTATGGATGCGGACCTCGACTGGCTTCTCCTGTGGAATGGCCAATCCCGGTACCATTCTGCAGGCCTCATCCATGAATTGTATGATCTTCTTGATCTGGCTGGTCACCTCGGCCTTGGCGGCGATGGCAACATTTCTCTATAGGCCCATTTGCTCGTTGTTTATCTTCTGTTCACTAATCACCTAGAGGATGCGATGTTCACGGGCCCTCAACTCTGTAATAACTCCATCCTGCAGGAGGTGGAATGATTCATGTGGAAGTGCTGCCAGGTTTAGTCCCACTCCCTTCAAAGCACTAATAGTGGGCATGTCAGTGTGATTTTCTATCATCAGTGCTCCATCAGGCAGCACTGTTGCACTGGAAGCCTTCATGTGCAGCATATCGGCAACCTCTGACATCTCAATAGCCAAGCTGGCGTATAGCAAACTAGCTGGTGTCACATGGGTCTGCAACTCCTACAGCCTGGTCTAGATGGCCCCTAGGATGATCTGCAAATGTTTCTTGAATTGCTGCAGGGCCTCCACAGTGACATCTCTGATTGTGTCACCAATATCATATATGTGACCTTGCATTAGTGTCATAGGGTCTAGCGAGGTCTTGGCCACCTTGGATGATCCAAGTGGATCTCCAGACACTAGTGGCATGGAAAAAGCTCAAAATTCAAAGCAACAGAAAGAAAATGAACTTGACATCAGATCAAAGTGCTCGTCGCCTTGATTCGAACGGTGCGAACATTAGTCCAATCCAAGTCTGGATGATGGAGATAGAGGCAATCAAAGCTGGGTTGACTTTTTGATGACTGGGTAGGCTTAACAAAGACACAATTTGGACTTTTTTGGGTATGGACTCCAGTAAAATCCTTCTAGATTCTAGGCAAGACCGTTGCCTGGCTAAAAGACTCCTACGGTCAAAAAACCGAATTTCCAAAAAGAACACCCTTTTGTTATATAAATATATATATATATATATAATATATATATAATATATATATATATATATATATATATATATATATATATATATATATATATATATATATAGTGTAGGGGCAGGCCATGACCCCTAGCCCCTCCCACAGAACCATAAACCAGAAACGGGGTGGGCGGCCATGACCCCGCCACCCCACAACTCATACCAAACGAGTTTGCACTATATACATAGTGGTTGGTGTGCTAGCCCTTGGGGCATGGAACCAACCATGTGCAAAGGGAAAATGCAACAACCATGGTGGAGATGGGTACGATGGTTGGGCCACTCAAGACAAGCCCAGGCCAACCAAACTTTTTATAAAAAAAATTGATGTATAAAAAAGGGAGAGGCAAGGTTTGACCGTCCCGGCCTCCTCCCTATTAATCGGATCCCCAACCAATGGGCCACAACAGTTACTTGGGAAAATCCACCAACGATTTTATACTTAAACGTAGTTTCTCAATGCACCCAGGCAGAGGAGGTAGTGCACGCAGTTTGAGGTAGAATTTTACAGGTGGGCCGAATTTTCACTTTGTCAGAATTTGACAGAATTTATATGGTTTCAGCACTTCTTGATGCCACAAATGGAATGGAGTTTTCCATTTGTCCATCAAAGTTCTACATTTTTTGGCCATTTTTCAGTATGGAGGTATAAAAATCCTTTTTGTAACTGATGCTTGTACTCTTCTTTCTCATGCCACTTAATGAATGAAGGCCTCCCCATTAATCGAGCAAGGCCCAGAGACATAGTCCAAGTCAAACGAACTCCGTTATCAATTCTTATTGCCTCCTTTCATGCTTTATGTGTTTCTCCTCTTCTCTCATGTGCACATTAAGTTTTTTATGTTAAGCTACAATTTATGCCTGTAATTCTTTAACACATCTATAAGCAAAATATTTGGGATCAAGTGGTATTAGAGTAGGTATTTTTAGATGTGAATTACATGTTTGTATTCTAACAGGAAACATGCTCTAAAGAGGTGAAGGGAAACTAAAGTCTTTCGATCCCGAAGTGGGTCATGCACATCGAAGGAGAAACATGGCAGATGAAGAGGCTTGTCATGAAGAGGAGTGCAATTTCTGCAAAACCTTCTATACAATGGCAAAGAATGCTGGTTAGTTTCTTTCAAGGCTGGAGAAAGAAAAAGAGAGAAATCTAAAAGAACAAGGTTTAGTGCATGGAAATGGTGGAGAAGAACCCCCTCCTTCTCCTTCCACGAGTGAAAGTTCTTCTTCCTCTCATCACCATCATCATAGAAATTCAAGGGATGCATCTAAGAAACCTTTCTTTAAATTAGATGTCAAATTTGATCTTCCCATGTTTAACAGTGAAAGTAATGCAGAAAATATTAATAACTGGATTAGGCAGATTTAAATCTACTACTGGATTTAGCATATTGAAGAGGAAGAGGCAAAGATTTATCTGGCCTCTCTTCATCTAAGTAGCATCGCTCTTGTTTGGTGGGAGAGAAAATTGTGAAGCAGTAAGAGTGTGGGTAATCTTCTTTCCTCATGGCCTAGTTTCATTTATGCATTAAAGGAACAATTTTATCCCTTGGGTTATAAACAAAAAGCTTTAATGGATTGGCAATACTTAAGGAAAGGAAAAGGTTAGGATGTTTAAAGCTTTATAGAGGAATTTAGAAAACATGCACTTAATTTGCGCATTGCACTTCACTCACCTCAAGTAGTAACTAAGTATATTGGATCATTACATAGTTACCTTAGACATTCATCATTTTTGTTTGAAACAACTTCTATTGATTCGGCCAGTGTAAAGGCCACCCATCTTGAGAACAGGGGCAAAAATGAAAGAGATGATCATTTCAAGAAACCACCTTTCAAACCTCCAAATGGCAAACCCAAAGTGAAAGGAAAAAGATAGGAGAAGAGGATGGCATCAACCAAGAAAGATGAAGGAGAAAGACCTTATTTCAATCACTACAAAAAGGAAGGTCATGATGATGATCATTGTTGGAAACAGTACCCAGAAAAGAGACCAAAGAAGTATGGAGGAAAAGGCAAGCAAAAGACAGTGGAAACTGTGCAGTAAGACCTTGGATCCACTTCCAAAGATGAAGCATTGGACGTAGCAATAGGAACGAAAGGTAATCTTACACCTCATGTCAATTCTGAATCACATGAAGGCACTAGTTCAATAGACGAGTCTCTTCCTCATGAACGAAAGAGAATTGAGCTATTTCATATTAAAGTTATTATAAATCATACAGAAGTGGAAAATCTATTTGATATCGGATCCAAAGCAAACTTAATTTCATAGTCCCTGGTAAAGAAACTAGGCTTGTAAACCAAACCATATCCAAAACCTTACCCACGTGGATGGATACATGATAAAGAAAAACTAAATGTAGCTAAGAAATGCAAGGTTAAATTCGTGATCGCTTCTATGTTAGTGGATGAGGTAAACTTGATGTAATGCCATTGGATATCTATGGCATGGTGTTAGGGAGTCCATATCTATATGATAGAAAGGCAACATTCTTCCATCATGAAAACAAATACCAAATCACAAAAGATGGGGTAGAATATATTGTAAGGGCTCATCAAACTAAAATCAATGCCAACCTTGTAAGTGAAAGACAAATGAAGAGGTTGGTGAATTCCAGTAAGGGTTGCATGCTTATGGTTGTATGGGGAAAATATTCAAAATTATCCGTTGATTTCTAGGGTTGTGATCATGTGCATAAAAAGGAATTATGTGAATTAATTTCTAACTATGATGAGATGTTTCAGGAACAAAGGGGATTACCTCCGAAGAGGGAAATCCAACATCAAATCCATTTGTAGCGTGATGCTCCTTTACCAAATATTGGCATGTACAGGATGTCGACCATTGAGATGGAGGAGGTCAAAAAGCAAGTGTAGGAACTATTGAACCAAGGGGTCATTAGATCGAGCACCTCTCCATGCAACTCAATTGTCTTTGTTCCAAATAAAGATGGCATGTTGATTATGTGTGTGGATTATCGAGCACTAAAGAAAATCACAGTGAAAAATTGCGACCCTCTTCCCAGCATTGATGACTTATTAGATCAGTTAAAGAATGCTATCTATTTCACCAAATTGGATTTGCGTAGTGGTTATCACTAGGTCCAAATTGCAGAGCAGGATTTGTGGAAAACCTCCTTCAAGACAAAGCAGGGGTTGTTCGAATGGATGGAGATTCCATTCAAACTTTGCAATGCTCCAGCCACTTTCATGAGGGTCATGAATGATCTCTTTAGGCCTTTCATTGATGAATTTGTTCTTGTATATCTAGATGATATTCTTATCTTTAGTAAAAGTTGGAATGAACATGTATGCCATGTGAAGAAAGTGTTTGATGTATTGAAGAAACAAAAACTCTACTTGAAATTGTTAAAGTGTGAGTTTGGGAAAACCTCTTTGGTTTACCTAGGTCATATTGTTTGTCATGGTCAGCTAAAAATCGATCCCTCTAAAGTTGAAGCAACTGTAAATTGGCCTACGCCCACAAGTGTAACGAGGTTTGTAGCTTTTTTGGTGTAGTACAATATTGGAGGAGATTTATTGCCAATTTCTCTATTATTTTAACACCTTTACATGCATTGACAAGTGGAAAGCAAGTCTTTCAATGGGGAGGAAAGTGGCAGAATTCCTTCGAAACATTGAAAGAAAATATCAGCACTGCATTGGTCTTGGCCTTACCAGATCTCCAATAGCCATTCGAGATTGAGATAGACACCAATGGATATGCCATGGGAGCTGTACCAATGCAGCAAAAGAAGACGATAAGTTACCATTCTAGGAAGTTCTCTCAGTCTATGATAAGCTATCCCACTTATGACAAGGAGTTATATGCCTTGGTCTAGAGTGTGAAAAAGTGGAAACACTACCTGATCGGCAAGGAGACCATCATCCATACAGATCATCATCCCTTGCAGTATCTTTAGTCATAAACGAAGTTGCAGCAATCTCATCATTTCAGGTGGATGGGTTTTCTTCAGCAGTTTCATCTAGTAATAAATTATAAGAAGTGCACTAGCAACAAAGTGGCCGATATCCTATCTCACCCTCCTATTTCTTCCTCTGTTATTTTGCATAATGCTTCATTATGTTTTGAAAGTTATCCTAAACAATATGCTAACGATGATGACTTTAAGGAGATTTATGCAAAACTAACCTGTGGTTCACATGTGGATAAATATCACTTGTAGGGGAAATTGTTGTATCACCTTGGAAAATTGTGCATATCCATAGGAGAAAGGGTACATGTAATCCGAGAGGCCCACACCACCCTTGTGTCTGGTCATTTTGGTATTGAAAAAACTTTGTGTCATGTAGAAAGATTTTGTTTTTTGCCTCATATGAAGAACATTATGAATTTCTATGTAAATGGATGTGTGATGTGTTCTATTTCAAAGCCCTCTAATAGAAAACTTAGGCTCTACACACCACTCACTATTCTGAGTCATCCATGCGAAAGTGTGTTAATGGATTTTGTAGGAGGTTTGCCTTTTTCCAGGAAAAGTCACAACTATTTGTATGTCGTCATTGACCGTTTTAGTAAGATGTTTATTTTAATGCCTTGTAAAAAGTAGATCACTACAAAGAAGACTTCTTATCTTTTCTTTCCATGTTTGGGTCCATTTTGGGTTGTCCACATCAATTGTGTTAGATCAGGAATCTCACTTTCTCGGAGAGTTTTGGACTAGCTTGTGGAAGATGATGGACACCAATTTTAAAAGAAGCATGACATTTCATCCATAGACTGACGGATAAACAGAGGTTGTCAACCACACCGTGCTACACTTGTTGTGAGGCTATTGTGGAAAACATCTTCAGTTGTTGGATGGGCATCTTCCATATGTGCAACACTCCTACAACCGAGCATTGCACTCATCTATGCATCATTCACCATTTGAGACATGTTTTGGCTACCTGCCAAAAGACCCTTTTGATATGGTCTTTGGAAGGGAAGATGACTCCAGTGCACACGATGACAGGGACAAAGTGTAGTAGTTCATTCAGTGGATCCAGTTGATTCAGCAAGCAGTATAGGAGCATTTGGATAAAAGTAAAGCTTGTTACAAGTCTCGATGTGACAAACATTGAGTTGACCATCAATTTCAAGTGGGCGACAATGTGTGGTTCCATATCAGCAAGGACACAATGAAGAGAGAATGGAAGAAGTTGCAACCAATCTGATATGGTCCATTCACCATCTTGGAGAAAATTGGAAACAATTCCTTCTGTCTCAATTTTCCGATATATATGCAAATGTACTCTGTAGTGAATGTGGAGAACTTAAAGTTGTATGATCCATCATTTATTATGGACACCGAAGAGGTGGCCACAGTTCCTACAGTTGATGACTTTGCACTAGATTAGCTCGATGAGTTACCAGAAGACACCATCCTTGACAAAAGAACCAGGACTTCATGACGGGGAAATGTGGAATTTCTCCCTCACTTGCTAATTAACTGATAAATATTTTAGCGGTCCAAAAGCTCCTTAATGGGGAGGATTAATCTAGGTGGATCTCTAGACACCAGTGACATGGAAAAATCTCAAAATTCAAAGTGGCAGAAAGACGATGAACTTGACATCTGATCAAAGTGCTTGTTGCCCTGATTCCAATGGTGTGAATGACACTCCAATTCGAGTACAAATGAAGGAGATAGAGGCAGTCAAAGTTGGGTTGACATTTTGATGACTAGGTAGGCTTATCAGAGACACAATTTGGACTTTTCCAGTGAACAAGATCCAACCAACTCTGGTTAGATTCTAGGAAAAATCATTGCGTGGCTCAAAAGACTCCTATGGTCCAAACACCAAATTTCCAAAAAGAACCCCCCTTTTTTTATATAACAATATATATATATATATATATATATTATATATATATATATATGTATATATATTACATATATATATAACATACATATATTATACATATATATATACATATATATATATATATATATATATATATATTTATATACGTATATATATATACATATATATATATATTATATATATACGTATAATATATATATTATATATATATATTTTAGATAAGGGGTAGCAGGCCACCAACCCTGCCACCCCAACTCTATCCGAACACAACCAAAATATTATATATATAGTGGAAGGGCCGGCCATGACCCCCAACCCCTCCCATGGAACCATAACCTAAAAATGGGGTGGGCAGCCATGACCCCGCCACCCCACAACTCATACCAAACGAGTTTGCACTATATACATAGTTGGAGGTGAGATGACCCTTGCAGCATACACCCAATCATGCCTAAAGCGAAAATGCAACATCCACAGTGGAGATGGCTATGGTGGGTGGGTTTCCCAAGGTGGGCCTAGCCGAACCAAAATTCTTATAAAAAAAGATTTGATGTATAAAAAAGGAGGAGGCGAGGTTTGACCACCCCACCTCCTCCCTATTAATCAAATCCCCAACCAATGGGCCACAACAGAAAATTGGGAAAATCCACTAGAAATTTTATACTTAAATGCAGTTTCTCAGTGCACCCAGGCAGACGAGGCAGTGCATGCAGTTCAAGGTAGAATTTTGCAGGAGGGCCGAATTTTCACTTTGTCAGAATTTGACAAAATTTATATGGTTTTAGCACTTATTGATGCCAAAAATGGAATGGAGCTGTCCATTTATCCATCAAAGTTATACATTTTTCAGTGTGGAGGTAAAAAAATCCTTTTTGTAACTGATGCTTGTACTCTTCTTTCTCATGCCATTTAATGAATGAAGGACTCCCCATTAATCGAGTAGGGCCCAGAGACGTCGTCCAAATTGGACGAACTCCATTATCAATTCTTATTGTCTACTTTCATGCTTTATGTGTTTCTCCTCTTCTCTCATGTGCACATTACGTTTTCTATGTTAAGCTACAATTTATGCATGTAATTATTTAACACATCTATAAGCAAAAGATCCTGGATCATTGGATTTCTTTCTGGACCCTCCCTTTTCCAGCTCTCTCAAGCATTTAATGTGGGAGGACGTCTCATGAGGGTCCATGCTGTGTTTCTATGTGTCCTCTTTTAACAATTGTTCAAACACCGGATTCACTACTAGATCTTGAAGAATTCACAGTTCATGTACAGCGGACAGCGCAACAACACAATTCTCAAAATGCTAAGTGTTTTTCGCTAGATAGCCACTTGTAATTTACAGGAAATTTTGAATTCAAATCCAACTGTTCCCCCCAAAATCGATTCATTAATGTTTGATTGGTGGTAGATTTTCAACGATCTAAGCCATACATTTCGTCTTAAATGCCAACTGCTCACTCCATTTGGCCTCACATCTGCTATCTTTCATGAAAAGTGACTTTAATGATCACTTACCAGCTGACCTGCATGATTTCTCCCTGGGTAGCACAACTCCCTCCACACTCCCGCAGATCAAGTGCACATCCTTGCTTCATGCAATCATCCAGTCACGTAGCTCCCCAACCCGTGTAGTGTATTTTAGAGTCCTATGCCTCATTTGAGCTGCCTGGAGTGCTAAGACTGTGCTACTTTCATTTAGTGACATGGCTGAACCATTGGTGTATGGCTTCAAGCGACTTCCATTTACCTTCCCTAGGAAGGGTTCTCCATTTAACTTGACCAATTGTACCGCTCCTTCGTCGGTAATCTCCATAATAAGATAAGGCCCTAATCATTGCATCCTTAATTTCCCTGGAAATTAATCAAACTTACTATCATATAACAAAACCAGGTCATTTAACTTAAATGTGCGCAGCTTGATGTGTCGATCATGCCATGCCTTTTTGCGCTGTTTTTGGAACTGTTGGTGAAATCCAACCAAAATCTTTCTTCTTCAAGTTGATCTAGCTACGCAAGCCTTTCCCCTAGGGCTCCATGATCCATCATACCTATGAACATTGATATGCATAGACTAGGTACGATATATTCCATGGTCATTACCGCTTCCACACCACAGAAAAGCCTAAAAGGGGTTTGTCCAGTCAACTTCTTGCATGTTGTTCGATAAGCCCACAGTACTGCAGGTCTACATAGGTCCCAATCACTTTGCTAAGCATTGCAAACCTTGGCCAGTGCATTTATGAGAACTTCATTGAATGCCTCCACTGTTCTATTAGCTTATGGGTGATAAGGTGTGCTCTTCCAGTGATATACCTGAAATTTCTCCGTTAGCGTGTTGATCGTCTCATTCTGGAAGTGCATACCATGATCACTCAGTAAGATCTTCGGGAATCCAAATCGCATCAGTACATGCTCAAATAGGAACTTTGTGGCAGTCATGCCCGTGCAATCATTCTCCAGCTGCGCTTCAGCCCAACGAGTCAAATACTCCAACGTAGCGATAATGTACCTTGCTCCAGTATTCCGTTGTGGCTGAATGGTTCCTACAAAATCTATCACCCACTTCTCAAATGGTTGCAATGTCATTTATGGATTCAAAGGAATTTCATCCCTCCGTGATGGCCTGCCCATTGTTTGACATACATCACACGCATTGCAATATGATTTTGAATCCTGATGAAGGGTTGGCCACCACAACCCTGTGCATAGAATCTTCTGCATGGTTGCTCTCCCTGCATAATTTCCTCCCGTGGAACCCCCATGAGCATCCACAATGATGCTACTTCTCTCAAACTTAGGTACATATCGTTGTGATATATCATCAGTACCCATTTTGTATAGAAGCCCAACAATGACAGAAAAATTTGCGCACACACCACTAATTCCTTCTTTTGCTAGATAGAGTATCCTTCTGGTGCAGTTCCTATTGTTAGGAAGCATATTATATCTTCAAAATGACCATCCGTAACATGTATTGTAAATAGCTACGCGTTAGGAAATCCCTCTTACAAGTTATTAGGTTCATCCCCTATTTCGATGCACGACAGATGGTCTAGTCCCACGTTCAATTGTCCAGGCTTCACAACAACTTCAAAATTGTACTCTTGGAAGAATAAGAGACATCTGCAGATCCCCTCCTCCCCAATGTAGGCTTATTGACTAGGTACTTCAGCATGGAGTGTTCTGTATACATCTTAAAATGGCCTCCTAGCAAGTAGTTCCTATACTTCTGGAGTGCATACACCATATCTATCCGCTTGCACTCAGTGGTAGAATAGCTCTTCTCTACTTTGGATAATTTGTGGCTTGCGAATGTGATAGGATGGTCTAAGCCTCTCCACCAGCCTATGTTAGTACTTCCCCAACGCTACACATGACACGTCGACATGTACATGAAACTCTTTCCTCCAGTCTGGGAAGGCTAGAATCGATGCGGTAAGCATATTTTCTTTCAAGATATCCAAGTTCTTCTTATATTCATCATTCTAGCAGAATGTGACATCCTTCTTTAACAATTTCTCCATAGGCATGGTGATCTGGGCATAGCTTTTGATAAACTTTCTATAATATCCCATATGTGCCAGAGTAGCGTGTAATTGTTTCACACTCCTCGGTGCTTCCAAGTTCAGTGTCACCGCAATCTTCATGGGGTCTACCATAAGTCCTTGCTTGCACACCACATGCCCCAATAGGTTCCCAAAATGAATGAAAAACAAACACTTCTTCAAATTGAGCATGATCAAGTATCTTCAACAGGTATCCAACATCAGGCGCAAGCTTGCTACATGACACTTAACCAACCTTAATACAGTCCAGTAATAAAAATATACTTCGAGGAACTTATGAATAAATTCCTTGAATGCCACAACCACCACAAAAAAATATTGTAGGCGCATTCTTAAAACCAAATGACATTACAGTGTATTGAAAACAATCTCGCTTAGTCGGGAAGGTGGTCTTGCTCCTATCCTCCAATGCGATTTTCATTTGGTGGTACCTAGAGAACATATCAGTGAAGGAATATGCTTCCTAGCCACCTACATTGTCAAACACTTCATCCATAAATGGAGTCGAGAAAGGATCATGCACACAAGCGTCATTTAGTTTTCTAAGATCCACGCATATCCTTATCTCATCCTTCTGCTTCTTCTCTTGCACCACCATTGGGCTTACCCAATCAAATTATTCCACATGCTCAATGATGTCTACTATGAGCATCTTGTCTAGCTCTAAGCAGACCTTCTCCTTATATTTCGGATTGAGATGGTAAGGCCTTTGCTTAACTGGCTTCCTGTCGGGCTTTAACGTGATCTTCATCATTCCCAAGACCTTGATTATTCCTTTTAGATCCATAAACTTGGTAGGGAATAAGCCTTCGTATTCGCAGAGAAATTCAATGGCCTTATCCACTATCCCGTCATCCCAGTAGTCTGCATGAATTTGGGTTCTGCCTCCATACCAATTTTTACTTGTTTCGTTTTTAGCGGCGTGGTTATATCAGGATTCTCAATATATCAAGATTCTTAATCTGCAGTCCTTGAACCTCACGATGACCTTCTATATCTAGAATTTTAATCCTCTGTGGATCCTCGTCCTCTTCTTTAGCTGTTACATTATAGCATTCTAGCACGTGGCTCAGCTGAGTAGCCCATTCAGACCAAGCTAGGTCTAAAGGATCATGTGGTATCCTAAAGATAGTTGCTTTCACCTCTTGGAGCACTTAATCAATACTGTCAAATCCATCCTCAAAACTGAATGTCATCATGAATCCTTCATTCAAGATATCCCATTCACCTGTCCCATTGCAAAGATCAATTTCTATATACCAATTCATTGGGATAACATCCAAGGTATGAAATAACAAGTGCACCCACTCAGGTTGGGGTGTTTCTCCATAAGCTTGCTCCATTTGGCCAGATGTGTGCATGGATTGTTCTTCCCATCATACTTGTCAGTTAGTCACATCTTAGGTTTCCCAAATAGTGTTCTCATCATCCTCCTACATTCACACCAATCATCAAAGATTCCCTTGTGGGTACCCCACCATCTTGCGGGCGTAGTGCATAGTGCCCAGTCCAAGGCCTGGAAGCGCTGATTTTTTGGTACCTCCCATTCAAATGCATCTAAAAAGATATCCGCCTCATTTAGACCATCATAAATAGGCAGATTTCTAACCTCTGACAACAGATAGTGCAGTGACCAAATCATCATGTTGCAATTCAGCGTAGTTATTTCATGTAACCGATTTTGTCAGCATTATATTTCTTGGTCGGAGTTCAAAGTGCAGAAAGTCTCATGATCCCATGTAATCCATCCATCTGTGGTGGGATTAACCCAATATTGGTGTCACATTGTTATCTTATACTTATAGTTGAGGTCGTCATTACTCTCATAATTGCAGATAGGTTCAGTGTAGCGCGATTCTTGAGCAGGATCGAGGGGTACTATTATGCGGAGTGATTTCTTCTCAAAGATCATCTTTTGCTTCTTCAGATTGATTATCCCGTTCATATCAGTAGCCCAATCAATTCCTAGGAGCGCAGGATAGGGACTGCTGCCATCCACTATCTCTATTACTTCAAAGTCAGCTAGTGCGCTCGCTCCCTCAATATCCATGATCACCCACTCCAGCGACCCCATGGGGATGATCTTCTATTGATTCGCTATCCTTAGCTGAGTTGGAAACCATTGTAGCACAGGTCTCCCCATCCGTTCCCAAGTCTATTTTGCTAGGAAATTCACATCTAACCCAAGGTCCAAAATGACCTAATCCATTTCATACTCTCCTATCTATTTGGTCAGTCTCATCTCCCATCCCATCCTTGTTTTATGCTTGCCAATCTTTCGTACAACATGTGATTCACTTGGCGTGGTTCCAACATATCTATTGATATGTTCCTATAATCCTTGCATAGCTTTAATGTCACACAGAAACTCCATATAGGTTTCTAGTAAAGTTGTGATCATAGAGGGGTCCATCTCCTACTTAGGCTTATCCTTGCTTCATAAGGTGGAGGCCTCTGCGAAGCTCTTCTTAGCTTCCATGAATGTTTCACGTGTGTGCTCCAAATTGAACTCATCCTCCTTCGCTAGAGCTTTGTGGACCCACACACTTTCTTCCGGATGTTTCCCTTTGTCATCTCACATCGTGATTCCACTTATGAGAATTATATTTACGTTTGATCTTCTTCACGTGGCTCAGACCTCATCATTTGCAGGTTCTAAGTTAGCATAGGTCGTAGCGCCCTTTGTCATGTATCCTAGCTATTAGCGTAGGACAATCTTTTGTTTCATGATAAAACAACGTGCAATACTTGCATGACGGGCGCATTGGATTAGTGCAATCATGGGCATAGTGTCCTAGTCCTTCGCAATTGTAGAAAATCAACTATCCTCGACCTTTGCTAGGTCCCCCTCCACCTCAGCCTTGTCCATGGCCCTGAAAGAATGTCTACGCCATCCCTGCATTCTAGTCAAGGGGCCGTGTTTCAGCCTAAACCCTATAGGCGTGAGTTTTATCCATCATCAATTCATAGCTCCTGTAAGTATGCTCATCATGTCCTACCGACCTACAAAAGTTGTAAAACAGTTATTGCTGTGCTTGTACATACTTCTATAGCAAGTGACAATTGTCTGTGGCATGTTTTCCGGCTAATTGAAAGATAGTGCACTATAATGCAGGCCCTGCGCTAGACCCTGCTTGAGCTTCTGGCCTTAAAGGCATCAGTCCTCCTCATGCAGTGTAGTTTGAAAAGACTAGACAATGGTCTTTGTCATGACCCTAACTCTTGCATTTCAAGCACCATACCTCCTCACGTACTTCTGGTCAGATTGTCCTATCCTACTTCAGGGATTTCATCTCAAGGCACAGATTCTCCAGCTACACATGGATCTGTTGAACTCCTAGATTAGGATCTTGCATCGAAGTCTCATATAGTCTCATGGAAATCTACAAGGCCTCTTCCTAAGTTGTTATCTTCTGTTGCGACAACACACTCCTTAAGTGTGCTAGTAGCTAAGCCACAAAACATTCGCAATGCTATCCATTGGTCAAATTCATGTTGGATTTGTGGATTGTGCATTTCATCCTCTGATATAGTTCCCAAGGCATCTTGCCTGGTTGCATTGCGATCTCTTTGGATCCCACAATCGACTATGCCTCAGATTTAGGCCTACTAAATTCCTTATTTAGTGTTATCTGGATGTTTTCCACTCCATCATTCGCATTATCATTTGCGTACTTAATATACCAGGTTAGCGCAAATTATTCAATGTAACTGTATTGATTCACACATCATGGAAGCATAATAAAGGAAATTGATACACAAAATATCCAAACCCACCAACAGAAAAAATACTCAAAAATTTCAGAATAACTCATTTTATTAATATCTTCCAAGTGTTACAGACTATGTTCACCCTGCGCACACAGTTGCAAGGGTCCGCGCACTGAGTTGCGGACTTATATGCTAGGCCTCTGCACACTCAGCTACAGAGCATCTACCTACACTACAACCCAAGACTTAGACTTCTTGCTCGAAATCTATGAGACTCTTACATGCTGTCTCTCCAACTAATTAGAGCTTAGCTCTTTTTATAAAATCCCATGGTCCACGGACCATGAGTAGATCTCTTACAGATGACTTTACTTTACAAAACTAAGGGCGGACTACCCTTTATGACACATAACACCTTCACACTTTGTGACCAAAAAATGCGGAGTCTTTATAATAATATTACAAAAATTGACTTAAACATGGGCTTTTATCCCCAAAACCGTCCTTGGGGGATCCTGCTCCCAACACTTGGATATATTCAAATCTCAGATACCTAGTTACTTCAATGACTTACCAAGGTTATAGGGTACCAAAAATTTTCTTTTCCTTTTGACTAGTTGGAAAATAATCTCTAGTAACACTTTGTCACATACTCCTACTAAAGTTATCCTAACCACACTGGGAAAGACTTGGTTTTCATCTCTCATACATTTTGTCAAACACTTTACATGTTAAATTTTTTATCAAATACATTATATACAACCAATTAAGTAGTCCATTTTTTGTAGACATTTTATCAAACATTTTTGTATGAAATCAAATAAGAAACATTGCTTTGATTCGACTTGTAACATACAAACTGAGTTATACCACTCAATCATGTAACTTTTTATTTTTTACTTTAAGGTATTTGACCAAATTACTTGTATGAAAATTGTAATAAAACCCTTTTAACACATTTCATCAAATGATTTGCATGCAAATAGGAATAGATAGACTACAAAAATATTATAATATAGTAATTCTAACACACAATAACACGATCCCCATCCACAAAACAACATGTTCGTTGGGGCATTTCTTCAAACAATTTGTATGCAATGAATGAAATGATTTAGGAATTTCTTCAGACACTTTGCATGCAAACTAATATAAAAACCTCCTCAAAGAATATCTCTTCAATTATAGTATTTCAAGTTTTGAAATTAAACTAGATGATCGCTAATAATTCCCCTCACTATGGTCTAAGTTTCAACCTCTGGAGCCTCCCTGATGGAAAATTATAGAAAAAATGGAAACATTACTTGTTTGATGCATGATTTTAGGAGCATCCAAGAAGCTCAACCTCCTTGATAATATAAACTAAAATATTATAACCCAAGATTTGAAATTTGGATCATATCATTAGTTGGCTTTCCCCTCACTATGGTCCAAGTTTCAACTTCTAAAACCTTCTATAAGAAACGTTAGAGGAAAATTTGCCAACATTACTTGTTTGAAGCATGTTTTTAGGAGTATCCAAGAACTTCAATTTCCTCTAATCATATCTCCTAAAATATGATGCCCCAAAATCTGAAAGTTGGACCTAATGATCAACACGATTTCTTCTCACCATGGTCCAAGTTTCAGCTTTTGAAACCCCACAAAAGAAACATTATAGCAGAAATTCCAACACGACCTATTTAAATATGCATTTAGGAATCCCAACTTCCTCTGATCATTATTTCCTAACAATTTACGACCCAAGATCTAAAATATGGAGTGGAGGATCAACGCGATTTCCTTCAATATAACCCAAGTTTTATCGTCTAGAACTTTATAACAAAGAAAATGTTATAGAAGAAATGTCAACATGGCCCATTTCATGCATCAGTGCAGGAGCATCCACGAACCTCAACGTCCTCTGATCATATTGTTGAGCCGTGCATTAGGTATGTATTTACTCTTGATTATTATCCATGTCCTACTTTCTTATCCATATTATGCCATAATATAATAAAAATTCGATGGGATTTTGATAAGAAATGAATAAAACAACTCTTGATACGATTTGACCGACCAAACTAACTCTCGTTACTTTTTACGTAGAAAAAGAATAGGAGGAACAACTACTATTCACAAGTCAGAACAACAAGAGCTAATCAACGAAAATGAGATGCGTCAAATGCGGTTGAACCAAGGAACAAGTCAAGGGGATCAACATGAGATAGAAGAATTGTTTGAAGATAGAATTTAGTTCTGAATCCCTCAAGATATCCTGATATTGAGGGATCACATTTATCTTTTACTTTTGACTATAAAAGAGAAGACCGAAGAGAGATCTCTTGTCTTTTACTTTGATTGTAATTTTAATTTACAAAAGGGTGATTCTGAGAAACAAGATCATGTTGTAATCATAAGTGATTTTGATGATAAATATACAACTTGCATTGTTGTTCGTTCATATCTTTAGAAATCGTTAAGCAGTGTTCGCTAGTGGCTAGGGCCTGATCTCTGGAGGAACTTACTATTGTTCCCTGTTTTATGCATTTTCCATTTCCTACAAGTTATTCTACTTTATATTTTTTTAGTTGATGTATTTTCGTTGAATTGGATTTCTGGTATTTATTTCATTAATGCATAGTCATAGTTGGTTTTATTTAATTTATGTCATGGATTGAATTAGTTATTGGTTAAAGAATCATTTCCAGTTAATTGTAGAATAGAGCGTGATTGATTAAATGATTTCCTTTTATCCAATAGTTTAAGTACACCTGAAAGAGCTCAGTTAATACTATGGTTATGTTGCCATTTGAATTTGATTGATTAATATTGAATTGAAGTATTGTTTAGATGAGTTATTCCCTTTAGAGTTATAAGTTTGAGATTTATGATTGCATCCATTTACTTCTGTATTGAATTTCATAGCGTAGTTTAAAACATTACTCTCTAGATTTATAGCTTGCACATATTGTGTACACTCTTGGAATAAAAATACTTACCCAGGTTGATAATTAATGTGAGGCAATTAGCAGTTTTAAAAGACACCTTTTAGCACCCAACATTTTGGCGTCGTTGCAATTAGGAGTTTTTAATGTCCTGGAACAGTGTATCGCAACTAGGCTCTGCTTAAGCCATGCGAAGTGCCATATGATGATGACATAGGGCCTAATCCTGGGTCATTTCATTTCAACAACCAGAATTCATGTAGATCCAACAAAAATACAGGTAATCCTCTTATTAGCTACTCCCTACACTCAAACAGAGGTACGCATTTTTCTAGGATTTGCAGGATATTATCGTAGATTTATAAGGAAGTTTTCACATATTGCTGCACCATTATATGTCTTAACAAGAAATGTTGATTTTATATGGAATGACGAATGTGAAATTTCTTTTATAGAGTTGAAATGGCTACTATCAACAACACCGGTATTACGAGGGCCGAATTGGGATATACGATTCTAGATTTCATCAGACGCCTTAGATTCAGCTGTTGGAGTAGTTCTTAGCCAAGAAGATGACAAGAAGCCCTATGCTATATACTACATTAGCAAAATTTTAACTCATGCTGAGTTGAACTATACAATAACAGAGAAAGAGTTTTTAGTTTTTATTTATGCTATTAACAAATTCAGACACTATATAACTAGATACCCTGTAGTTTTGTATACTGATCATTCTGCTATTAAATATTTAGCTAATAAACCCATCATGAATGTAAGAGTGACACGTTAGTTACTAATTTTGTAGGAATTTTACATAACTATAAAGTATCGACCAGGGAGGGAAAACCATGTGGCTGATTTCCTCTCTCAAGTACCAAGAATAGACGATGCAATGGCGGTAAACGACCAGTTTTTGGATGAACACCTATTTGTTGTGGCCGTAAATACACCATGGTACGTAGATGTGGTGAATTATTTAGTAGTAGGAAAACTGCCCAAACATCTCACACCTGGAGAAAGGAAATTAATAGTGCAACGCAACACTCGTTTCTCCTGGATCAGAGGATAAATTTTCCACATAGGGGTCGATATGCACATCTTCAGGTGTATCAGGGAAGATGAAATTTATGATATCTTAAAAGCCTGCCACGATGAACCTTGAAGTGGACATTTTGCAAACCGCAGAATTGGACATAAAATTTTTCAAATGGGCTACTACTGGCCCATGATTTTTAAGGATGCTAAGAAATTTGTCCAGACATGTGATAGTTGCCAAAGGAGGGGCCATCTTGTCCAATCTAATGAGATGCCCCTGCATCCACAGCTGGTGATAGAACCCTTTGAGCGATGGGCATTAGATTTCATTAGGGTGATTAACCCACCATCCAATAAGAAATTATATGTACTGGTTGCAAAAGAATATGTGACTAAATTGGTGGAGGCAATAGCATTACCAAGAGCGACCGAGGAAACAATGATTAATTTTCTTTTCGAAATTTTTTTGCAATATGGCTTACGCAGAGGAGTAGTTACTGATGGGGGGCCACAATTTCTAGGCCACAATATTGTTGCTACACTAAAGAATCGTCACATTATTCATAGAATTACCTCTCCATATCACCCACAGGCAAACAGGCAGGTGGAGAGTACCAACAAAGTAATTGAAACTATTCTAATGAAAACATTATCATCACATAGACGAGAATGGGTGACTCAACTAATAGAGGCCTTGTGGGCATATCGCATGATTTGGAGGAACACAACTGGATACTCTCCATATCAGCTGATATTTGGTAAGGAACCCATTTTCCCCATAGAATTGGAAATACAGACACTAAGGATAGGCCAGGAAGTGGGACTAGATTTAACTGAAGCCCAGATTAATAGACTAAAATAAATAAATGAATTAGATGAAATTTGGCCTTTGTCTGTACAACATACTGTACTCATTCAACAACAAAGAGCCAAGTGATACGATTCCCTGATTAAGAAGAAGACATTTCATGAGGGAGACTGGGATCTTCTTTACGATTCTAGGTTTCAAGACTTCCCTAGAAAACTATAGACTATATGGTTAGGCCCCTATGAAATAAAGGATGTACATGAAAATGGCACTCTTACATTGGCCACCATTGATGGGTCTGGTTTTTCCTTCAAAGAAAATGGGCATCGGATACGCCTCTAACAAAAAACCACTCACAAGAGAATCCTTTTACCAACAGATATGCAAAGACTCCACCATGCAAATCTTATTTGTATAGGGAAATCCTTCGGCAGATTCATTATTGTAAAAAGTTGTTCCTCTTTGTAAAGACTGTAAATATGATTGTTGATCTAATTTTCTGCATTTTTGTTATTTTTGATGTTCCCACTTCAGAACAGTACATTTGATTTTTGTTGTTCCCACTTTGGAACAACACTTTGATTTTTGTTGTTCCCACTTCGGAACAACACATTTGATTTTTGTTATTCCCTTTTCGGAACAACATGTTTGATTTTTGTTGTTCCATCTTCGGAACAACATTTTTTATTTCTGTTGTTCCCACTTTGGAACAACATGTTTGATTTTTGTTGTTTGCACTTTGAAACAACACGTTTGATTTTTGTTGTTCCCACTTTGGATCAACACGTTTGATTTTTGTTGTTCCCACTTTGGAACAACACATTTGATTTTTGTTGTTCCCACTTCAGAACAACACATTTAGTTTTTGTTGTTCCCACTTTGGAACAACACATTTAATTTTTGTTGTTCCCGCTTCAGAACATCATGTTTGTTTTTGTTGTTCCCACTTCGGAACAACATGTTTGTTTTTGTTGTTCCCACTTTCGAACAACACTTTTGTTTTTGCTGATCCTACTTTGGAACAACACATTTGATTTTTGTTGTTCCCACTTCGGAACAACACTTTTGTTTTTGTTGTTCCCACTTTGGAACAACACTTTTGTTTTTGTTGTTCCCACTTCGGAACAAAACTTTTGTTGTAGTGGTTCCCACTTCGGAACAAAACTTTTGTTTTTGTTGTTCCCACTTTGGAACAACACTTTTTGTTGTTTATTGCTCAAATACTATCCCTTTTTCTAGAATTTGTTGTTGTTCCTTCTTTGGACCAGTTTTTTTTCTTCTTAAAGTCATTTTTTTTATCCTTGTAATATTGAATAACACTCTAGCACTATTCCTAGCTTACCTCAGCCCCATTTTTCTGATTCCCTTTTATGGCATGAAGTACAATACTTTATAGGAATGAGAATTATGGATTCTATTAAAAAATGTGAATATCCTTAATGTTATGATCTTTAACATGACAACTTCTTGAAAATAGATTTCTTAAAAAGAATGGGGAAGGACACAATTATATATCTATATATATATATATATATATATCTTGACTATATTGATTTCTACTATATATAATATCAGTTGATCATCTTTACCATGTTGGTTCCACCCCTCGTCTCTGTCTATTATAAGTGAGATTATGGGTATATTTTTTAATTATTTTTTATTGATATGTTCAACCTCTTCCACCATCCCTGCTCTTAAGGAGTACTCAGCCTCCCTCTATTTATTATAAAAACGTGTTAAAACAACAAATTTTTCCTACAGATAGAGGATAGGGGGTCTCATTAAGAGCCAGCCTACCATGTTCATAAGGATGTAGCAATGTGACATTCCCACTATGGCCACCACACCAGGGATATGATCCAAGGGATGGCTAAAATATCCTTGGAACAAGAGGTCTCATCATGAGCCAACCTAATCACTTTTTTCTACTTGCCAGTGAATGGCAGTGTGGTCATCTGCTTACCATGCCATCACACCGATCTCTTCTGTAGAAAAAACAATGGAATTGTCTAACTATAAATTGGGGATCTTGGCTCATACGGGTTAAAAGGCAACTCTATTGAGGCTATGGACACTTGCTGGCAATAGAAGCTCTGATTATGGTATTGAAGTTCCATTTTGAACATCAATAATTATTATAATACCCTCTTCTTCCTTTTCTTTTTATTAGAATAATTATTTCCTTAATTTCTCCCTACCTTGAACCTTTATGCATGAGTTAATGTTTTTAATCAATCATATCATTTGCGGCTGGAATATCATCAACAAAGCATTTTTCTTGCATATTTTCGTCGTCTTTCCTTACTACATAACCTATCATCAATCAAAGCATCTTGTCTCTTATCAATAACCATCATTACACACCTCACTTTCATAATATCCATACCTTTTACAGTCCTCTCATTAATATACATACTCTGTCCCATATTAATGTTGTATCTTTCAACCTTGTATGTTGTCATCAGAACACCATTCCGCCGTCCATTCATTCGTAGGTGACCTCTCAACTTGAAGGAGGGAGAGGACCTTCATCACACTCATGCATGTGGTATAACTGTTTTATTAGATTTCATAGGTTGATATGGTACTCTATGATCACGCGACATGTGGCAAAATAATAGTCCCCGAATTTATGAATTTTCGTTTAAAATTGGAAAACTTAGCTGTTACAACTTACTTGTTGTTCTATTGATGTCTGTTGCTATGTTTTCTCGACTGCACTAATCCTTTGGAATAGTAGGAAGAACCTAAGCATTATGGGTGGTAAGTCAATGCGTCTAGAACCTCTAATGCTGGAAATACCAACAGAGCTAGAGAAATTCTGGTCTGCGCAGGGTGGATAGCATATTTCACAAGATTTTGCCCACTAGTGAGGAAATCGCTATGAAATTTCTACAACATTTGCAGAATGGGAAATCCTTGGTGAGAGATATAAGAATTACAGTATCAGACAATGTAATAGCTGAACTATCTAGGCTACCGATGGAAGGAACTACATGGCCAAAGAAACACATAATGTTACAAGACGTGGTGGACATTTTCAGAGATGTAGGCGATGAATTAATCAGGAAAGGCAAGGGCATACAACCATCTTCTCTAGTATAACCATGGTGTGAGTTGGAAAATATTGTCCAGAGGTACATTACATGTGATGGATGACAAGATGTGCTAAGACCACTGACAACTCAAACTTTTAGCTTTTTTAAAACAAAAGATCATTGTTAATCTACCATCTTTCTTGAATTTGTTGTTGCATGATACCGCCGATAGAATAAGATGGGCTAGGCACCCAGAAACTGTAGTTAGTCACCATGGATTGACAAGACTATTTGTTACCCACAACCTCATTCAAAAAAGCTTAACTTGGGATGGTCTCATAGTGCCCTTGGAGATTAGCCAAAACCTTGTAATTCAAAGTCATGAAATTTTGGCAATAAGCCTGCAGGGCCCTGTTCCGAAAAGGAAAAGGTCTACCCTCTCAAACATTGAACCCCACAAGCGCAGATAGTCTGCAAGGATATATTTGGCCTAGATAATGTATGTAGATAGCACCAAACAACCTATAGAACAATCTAGGCCAATTAGTATACAGGACTCTGAGTTGGAACCAGAGGAAGAACTTGAACAAGGGGAAGGATGTCATCTAGAATCAACACCCGAGGAAGAGGCCAATTCATGACAAGAACCCAAGGAAAAGGATAGAATAGACTTAGAACAAGAATGGGCACAACACCTTGATGATGAACTGGAAAATGAAGAAGAACTACCCCAAGCATTAACCTTGAGTCCCCAAAATGATATTCTGCAAGATTTTGAGACATCGATGGCTCAGGTCCTGACAAATCTAAATGCATACATGCATACTGGAGGATCACTTGATCCTAACTTAATGGAAACTCAATCCATAGAAGATTCTAGGCATACAGAAATTCTTCCCTCTGACCAGGAAAAGGAAGCAAACATAAGTTATTCATGAATCAAACAACCAGTTTGGTGACACAATTCTATTGGAACACAACCATGTTAAACAAGAAGAATCTTTAGTTGTAGAAGCTATTGATGAGCCTGTTAGTATAAAATATTCTCCTCAAAAGAGGTAAGTAGGAAGAGAAAAACTAAATAAGCTGAGACACAGATATCAAAAGCTTCAAAAGACTCTTAAAAGGCTACGTAGGAATCTTAAAAGAATTGCAAACAACAAATCCCAAAACACTACTCCAAAAGTAGTCTCTGTGGCTATGAAAACTTAAATATGTAAGGGTAGGTCAACAGAGACCCAAAACAAAATCATTCCTACTCGAACAATAGCCACCCAGGCAAATTTGCATGCAAACTTAGTGGATGCAGCCATTTAGATGGAGGGTTGGTCCTCCCACAACAAGGAAGTACAGACCGAGGAAACATCCTCTCGTAGCACAAGAACTCAGGAAAAATATCAAGCCAAGGATATCTTATCAAGCAAAGACCCTATTCTCCTAAAGCTACATGAAGAACTGATGCAAGCCCAACTTTCTCTAGAATGATGTGAATAAGAGATAGTCCCTCTGCAATAATATCAAGAATTGCAGAAATAATTTAGGGAATTAACCATAACTGAAAATGGGAACTTTGATAGATTGAGACAGGAAGAAGAAAAGCTAACGAAGGTAAAGACCAAGCTGGACAGAGCCAGGAATTAGATAGACACCATTTTCTTGCTATATTCAGATGTCTTGATATGTAGGTCTTTGGCCACAAATTATGCCCTGTTCTTATTAGAACAATATTTATTGTTAAAGGTTAAAGCTATAAGAGCTATCAAGCCAATCGAGTTAAAGACAACTGAAGAGTTTAAAAGTTGCTACAAGGAACATGGGGCAAAAGTCCAAAGGCTTCTTTGTGAATTTTATCTGCATAATTTCATATTAGAAGGGGAAGTTGATAAGAACCATAGCCCTTTTGTTGTAGATATTCAATTCCAGGCTTTTCTCTCTTTTATAGTTAATCAACTTAAGTGGTTTAAGGCTCATAATTCATTCCAAATACAGGAACACAATTTGGATCTCTGGGTGAGAATTGAGCTTACTCACCCTTTGCAACTATTTGCTAGACATAAAAGGCCGATGACACAAGAAGGCATGATTCACATTTTAGGGCCCATACATAAGGAAATTGTACAGAAAGGAACAACATATTTCCTCTCTATTCAAGAAAGGTCCTTGACTGCACCCAAAATGAGATGGATGTTATAAACTAACAATGTTAAGGAAAGAGGACCATTTAATTATCACAACTTCAAAGCTGTTGCAAGCCACTTAATCACATATAGCAATCTTATTTTGAGGGAAGGGCCTTATTGGTTGGGATGTCGATTTAGATGTCCCATTATTTGGTATTCTTCTAAAGGGTATTGGTTTGACTATGAGTTACCTGAAGGACATGAACAAACAACCTTTGCAAATTTGGCACAAAATAACGGTTTCAGGCCTGATAAAGAAACCTTTTTTCCAGCGTACTCCTTAACTACATTACATAGGAATTATTTATGTTCATGAGGACATGAAAAAAGGTAAGTAGGGGAGTATGTTGAGTTGTGTAATAGGTATGTATTTACTCTTGATTATTTTCATCTTCCTCCTTTCTGATCCATATTAAGCCATAATATAATAACAAATTGATATAATTTTGATAAGGAATGAATAAAACAGCTCATGGTATGATATGACTGACCAAACTAACTCTCGTTAATTTTTATGTAGAAAAAGAGAAAAAGGAACAGTTGTTGTTCCCAAGTCGGAACAACAAGAGCTAATTGATGAAAATGAGACTCGTCGGGTGGGTCGAACTAAGGAACAAGTCAAGGAGATTAGCGCGAGATAGAAGAATTGTCTGAAGATAGCCTTTAGTTGTGAATCCCTCAGGATCTCCTGATCCTCGGGGATCACATTTATCTTTTCCTTCTGACTATAAAAGAGAAGACCAAAGAGGGATCTCTCATATTTTACTTGGATTGTAATTTTAATTTACAAAAAGGTGATTCTGAGAAACAATATCGTGTTGTAATGATAAGTGAATTTGATGATTAATATACAACTTGCATTGTTGTTCGTTCATATCATCTGAAATAGTTAAGCAGTGTTAGTTGGTGGCTAGGGCACGGCCTCTGGTGGAACTTACTCTTGTTCCCTGTTTTATGCATTTTCCATTTCCTGCAATTTATTCTACTTTATAGCTTTTCAGTTGATGTATTTTCATTGAATCACATTTCTGGTATTTATTTCATTAATGCACATTCATAGTTGGTTTTATTTAATTCATGTCTTGGATTGAATTAGTTATCAGTTAAGGAATCATTTCTAGTTAATTACATAATAGAGCGTGATTGATTAAATTCTTTCCTTTTATCAAATAATTTAAGTACAACTGAAAGAGCTTAATTAATACTACGGTGCTCTCAGTTGATTGTCATTTGAATTTGGTTGATTAAGATTGAATTGCGGTATTGTTTAGATGAGTTATTTATTTTATAGTTACAAGCTTGAGATTGATGATTTCATCCATTTACTCTTGTATTGAATTTCGTAACTTAGTTTAGAACATTACTCTCTCGATTCATATCTTGCACATATTGTGTAAACTTTTGGAATAAAAATACTTACCCAGGTTGATAATTAATGTGAGGCAATTAGGAGTTTTAAAAGACACCTTTTAGCACCCAAAACATATCGCTTAAAATATCACAACCCAAAAGCTGAAAGTTGGACCAGATGATTACTGATGTTTCCCTCACTATAGTCCAAGTTTTAGCTTTTGGAACCTCCTAGGAGAAAATTTAAAGCAGAAATTCCAACATGGCATTTATAAATATGCATTTAGGAATCCCAACTTCCTCTCAAAATAATTCCTCAAATTTTATGACCCATGATCTAAAAATTGGATCAGGCAATCAGGAATTTCCAATCATTATGGTTCAAGTTTTAGCTTCTGGAGCCTCCTTGAGGAAATTCTATAGTAGAAATTCTAGCATGGCTAGGTTAAAGAAGAATTTAAGAAGCTTATATTCATCAACTGGTGTTGTGACAAAACTTAATATGTTTAAAAACATACAACCAAACAATATAACAATTACAACCATGATTAATTTGTTGAAGGCTAAATGCATGCATATATAAAATTACTAAAAGGAGTAATTAAATAATTTCATGCATAAGACATACTTTTCTTGAGTCAAATATTTTGAAATCTAGAGCTAAAGAAAGGTGAAACACTCTCCACCCAACCATGATCCATAAACTGTCATGGATATTCCACTAGACAACTCATCACAAAATATCTAACAATCACTAGTATAAAATGGCTAATTAGTTACTAGAAAAACAACTAAAATTTTCGTATAAACAACCATTTTTTAGTCGGCAACCAATGGTGGCTAATTTATATCTTATAACACAACCAATTTTTAGTTGTATTTAGCTTAGTCATTAATTGGTTGTCTCAATTTTATCGTCTAGTAGCATATTTAGTCATAAATTTGGTCATTGATTTAGTCATTAATTGTCACATTTCAGGACCAAATAGACAACAAAATATACTACTACATGATTAACTGAGAATACTAATTAATGACCAAAGAAATATGACCAAAATTTTGATTGTATTATAAGATACTATAAATTAGCTACTAATAGTCATATATATGCAAATTTTAGTCGTCATTTGAAACTAATTAATGACCAAAGAAATATGACTAAATTTTGGTCATGCTATGACATACAGTAAATTAGCTACTAATAGTCGTATATATATGACATTTAGTCCTCACTTGTAACAAAACATTTATCATTTATAGTATTCATTTATCTTTTTTTGTTAGATAAACGTTTGGTTCAATAATTTATATTCATTTCATTTACTTTCATTAGTAACCATTATAAATGACTATTTAGTCGTATATTATTTTATTTGTGTTCAAAATTAATCAATAAAAACTACTAATTTAGTAATTTCATATTGTTTTTATGTGTTCATTATTAATCAACATAAATTAATTTCGCATGATTTTGCGACCAAATTGAAAAAATGTCATACAATGTCTAAGTTCATCTAATATGTAAATCCAAAGTTACATATGTTAATAACAATATTAAATAATATCAAGTACAAATATAAATAATTTCAACCACATAAATGATATTATATGAAAATTCAAGCATTACAATATGAGTTTCCAACTTAATATTGGTTGGACTACAATTTATGCATGAAATACTGCTTCATCACTTTAAACTATTAGCATTTTGTTTCCAAGACATTGCAAGTGAATTCACCAACTCTAAAGACTTGACCATCAATCTACATGCGTGTGTCTCATACAAGACATTGGCTTTAAGGATATCACCAGACCGGTTCTCTTCTCTCCCTTTTTGCAATTTTTTCTCCAATGTTGTTGTTCTCTTCTTTCTTCAATTCTCACTTCTTACCATCAATACTGAGTTCCTATTTTGAAAATAAAAGAAGATACAATGTAGATTATAATACATGAAAGATGATGAACATTGGAATTTAAACGAAAGTATACTATAAATGATCTATACGACATAAAACTCAACATAAAAAATGTTAATGTCATTACCTTTGCCCCCCACAAAAAAAAAGTAAAAATAAAGAAACTCAAACAAGTTTTCTTCAGTATGGCAATAGTGGCCACTATGTGGCTAGAGGACCTGTATAAGAAAAAGCAAATAAAATGTCACTACAGCAAAAAACACCTTAGGAACATAGTATTCAAGCTTCAAGGAAATATTAAGCACAATCATGCCAACTAAGTTTCATATCTATCCACTTTACAAAGCTTTAGTTGTTGAATAAGAAAGGAAACAACTCTTAGACAATATTAGCCTTTGTTTTGGTTGCAGAAAGTCACAATCAAATTAGTCATTGAAAAGTCATTTGTACCTGTACTTTGCAACAAATTTATACATGTAGTTGATATATCCTCAATGGGAGGATTTTATAGAGGTTTCTCTTCATAAGAAACCTATTTCCTTTTTCATTGGCATTGTGTTTTGGAACCTCAGAATTACCTAGTGACAATGCAAGAGCTTGGGCAAGTTCATCATCTTCTTGTGTTGGCCCCTCAAGGTGACTAAAGAGCCACTCCATATCTAGTTCAACATTATTTGTCTCAACACTAATCTATGCTTCCTCTACCCTAGGCCTTGGAAATCCCATGTCAACCATCCTAGAAATGGAAGCCTCATTAGGTGGAAGACCTCTAAAACATTGTTTTGTGCATCCAGGAATACCATTTCTTATTCCTTTAACATCATCTATGGAAGTGTATACATGGGTAATAATGGAAAAAACATATATAATAAAACATGGACTATAGTGAGAAAACATTGGATTTCTCTAGATAGGTAGAACAACATTGAGAACTTAGCATGTAGTGTGTGGAAAAAAGCCTCTAGATCCCTTGTAACAGTGACAAGGCCTCCAACAATTAGTTGCACTAACAACTGTGATGCAGAGGGCACAATTAACAATAATGAATTCACAAGGTACTCCAAACGTCCGGAATTAATTTTTAGTGCCTCTAACAATAGAGGTGCATGGTCTAGCTTGTCATCTTCAATACCTTTGTCATTTTCTATTTCCATTCCTTGTTGTGACATAATGGTATTGTCCATGGTAAATGACCTATTGCTTCAAAAGTAGTCAAAAGGATTTTAATTGCTCCATGAGCATAGAAACAATTCACCACTATTGTATTGCTCCTTCACTCTCAGTTGTCATATATAATTTTTGTCATGTCATCCACAAATTTCACCGAGTAGTGCTACTTTGAAGAAAGTGATGACTCAAACTCAAACGAGCTACACTTCTCATCCACATCAAGGCTCATGAAAAAGTTTGGCAAGAGAAACCACCACACTCTTGGTTGCTGCACTAAGCGATATTCCTCTATTATCACAAGGTTGATTGGGTACTGCCAAAACCTTCACAATAGTCACATAGATCAATGTCGTTACAGATGCAACCTTATTCATAGTCTCAAAGTATAGGAGATCAAGTGACTTCCTTTTAATTCCTGGGCTTGAGATGTCAACCTCTGATGCACTTTCATTTCACCCAAGGTAACCAAGACACATTCTTGAAATTCCTTCAATACCATGGTCACTTCTTCTATGGAAATGAAGTCATGTTTTCATAACAAAAATATATTTAAGTTCAATGGACCAATGTTAGTGTCACTGCCAACTTTTGTACCTATTGCATTTCATTCTAAATTTTCTATTGTAGGTCATCTTTCATCTTCTTTCTTCACATTTTCTTTTGAATAAGTAACAAGAGATTTCTATAGAACTATTTCTTTGTACACGTTCCCTACATCCTTTAGTATCTCCATCTCCAGAACCAACTTCATGCATCATTGTTGTTGTGATTTTTAGTTGATGTGTTGAAAATGATAGAAAGACATATAGACTTGAAAGGAATCTCAAAATTATCATGCGTTGTGCTACCTCAATATCTATTAGCTTTGTTCCAGCCAACAAATCCATGAATTCAATTGCAAGTTTCATGTGTTCTCTCAGAGTAGTACAAACAGACCTTATGAGTGGAGATGAGTGTTGCGGTGAATTTTTTTTAAATGCAACAACAATATTCTGGGCACTTTTAAACGAAAATGGTAAAAGGGGTAAACCAAATAGTTGCAACACAACCTGTATACGCTTTTTCTCAACAAACACACCACATGTATCTATATTATGTGAAATAGTCTCTAAGAGACATGTAGCATTACTTATACAATATGGAAAAAAGGTTCCATGTTTGAAGACAAAATTTTAGTGGAAGTATCAACCCGGATATTTGGGAATAAGATAACTCATGACTGTAGCTACAAGTGAAAATACCAACCACTAAAGTAATTTGATCTTTTGAATATAGTGCACATAAAAAATGGAAAAGAACTCTCTTTATATCCATATAGATATGGAGTATTTCTAGGAGCATATGTGCTAAGAGATATAGCCCAAAGAAAAGGATTGATAAGAAGTCTTCCATGACCAAGAACCAATGTGTTAGGTTGATCTATTTGCATTGCCTCTAACCTAACAACATTGTTCTAAGGAGACTTTCCCTTAATACCTAATTCTGGTTCTCTAGTCTTCTTCCTTACTATCTACTAAAAAAGGCATACTTCAAGGTTCATGCATGCTATGGTGTTATCCAAGCCTCAAGAATATGAACAAAAACTGTTACCAAGTGCATGTGTTGTGGATCCACATATTTGATAAGAGGGAGAAAAGTTGGCATTAAACCCATAACCCTTAAAGCGGTGCAACCGGAAGAAGAAGAAACTAGAACTGTTATAAGAGAAAGTTGTGCTTCTAGGAGATATATCAAATAATAGGATGATTCACTAGAAAGGGAACTAATTTCCTTCTATTAGACTAGGTAAGATGCCACAATGTCATCCTGATGTTATGACATTTAAAAATGTTGACTTACAAGTCCTATCCTGATAGAGGGCATCCAATTCCAATATTGCTAAAATATGAATATCTTTAGGAATCACATCATCAAATTGTACTGAGGTTACAATTTCATTCAAAAATCATTGGTTAAAGAAAAAAGAAAATCATTGGTGTCATTACTTGCTTGCACTAGCACTGCAAAATCTAGAAGATGAATACAAATTTATTTCCACCTAGTGTCGAAAATGTGAATATCCTCTTACAAAACATAATATTGTTAGTAAAGAAAATATAAGGCCAATAGGAACCTTGTATTCATCTACTAGGTGCTTCAACGGCTGGATATCAATTTCATAAATCATACTCAAATCAGGTGTATGAATAACTTGCAACCCTAGGTCTCTTGATAGTGCCACTTCAATATCTCCCTTCTGAATAGATTTGTTAGCATAAATTTTGAAACGAGGGGAAAAACCTAGCTAATATACAACAGTGTTAGTTGCATTTTTAGTAGAATAAGCTAACAAATCCATACCTTTTTCTTTACCACCCAATCCTTGAGACAAGGAAAACAACTTTGCCTTAAGAGATGTCAAATCGAGCATTTTCCAACTAGTTTCTTTACAAATGAAGCCAATTTTGGTAGACTATTACTACATATGCATATGAAGAAGTGAGAAAAGTCGAAAGACATTACCAAATAAAAACAATATATAAGAAATCAACAATAAAACATAAACATGCATGCATCATTTAAATGCCACTAGTTGGAAAATACATAAAATTAAGGAAACAATTTCACCATAGGTATAGAACAAATCATCACCATAGAGTGTGTGCATTACCTTAAAAATTATACAAAACAATAAAGAGAAACTAAAAATTACAAAATTCATAACTAGAAGGTTTTTATGGGTAAAACAAGAGAATTTATATACTTGGGTTGAGAATCAAAATAGTAGCAAAAATTATCTATATTGAAAGCACAAAATATATAGAGAGAATAAATGTCACCCATAAACTATCATCATATTATTACTTGTAGTGGGATTTTAATATATTTGGGAATTTCAGAAACCATCAAAGATTTGTGTTGACCAACTACTTCAGAAAGGAGAGGGAGAAATTTGGGTAGTAAAATCTTGAAAGTAATAAAAAAACCATAATGCATATAAAACCTTAGACTAGGAACATTGATCATTCATAGATGTTAAAAAGAGAAGGTAATCAAAGAGAGAGGAAAAGGGCCTGCACAATAGAGACAATTTATGAGGAGATTGAAGTACAATATCATGCAGAATCACAGTTCAATTTTGTAAGGACTAACTAATGAATATCATGAGCCTCATAGTCCAATTTTATAAGGACTCATTTATGTGCATAAAATTTTAGACCATTAACTTACTAATAAAAGATAATAACCGATAAAAATAACAAGAATTCCCCTCAGTAACTTTTAGGGTTTGAATTGACCAACAATGAGGAATCGGAGACAAAATGAGGCACATACTTCAGAAATTTTGGAGGGTTTGGAAAGATGTAAACATCTATTCAGATGTGAGGGTATATGAAAGGAATCAATGAAGGCTCCAAAGGTTTATTTAATGATTGTGTGAATTTGAGGAAATGTCAAATCTACTTTCTCTAGATTAAAATTGCTAAAGTGTGTTGTTTATGGAGACCTAAGCCATTACAATTAACCCATTGCATATTCATTGGTCCAACAACCTACAAGGATCCTACCATACATATTACTTCAGGGAGGCTTCCTATGCCTGGTTTCTTCCAATACTTTTCTTTTACTATTTGCAATCCAAGGATAGAAAAAAAGGGAGAACCTCAAGCTGATAGAAGATGAACTTACTTTCTTTTCTTTACATACAAACGTTTATGCTTTCTATATGACTAGGATAATAAACAGTAAAGGACATTCCAACCTCAACAATGACGGATTTCATTCCTTCACACTACAAGAGAATAAGCCAGCATGTCCACCATTCTTGATATGGAAACCACACACAAACAAGAGATTAAAATATGAGATAAATGATGTTAAATAAGAGTTCACAAATGTATGTGGTATTCTATTTTACAAAAAACTTACTGCTTCAAAAGAACTTGGAAAGAAAAAACAGAACAAAGAATTACATGGACAACAAAATGTCTCAAAAATCAATGCTAAATAAAGTTCCAAATTATTGGAGTTGTTGAAATGCACAAATTAGAATGAAAAACATGAAACATATAAAATTACTAATGGTATAAAATTAGTAAACCAGCATAGATCCATCTTAACTCTGGATCTATTAAGCAACAAGAGGAAAGAAAAAAATTGTGATGCAAATCTCTTGATACTTGAAAGTTCCAAATTTAAAATGGATCACAGTGTTGCGCTTCTCAAATTTGATATTGTGGGTTGATTAAAAAAAAAAGTCTGAAAAGATGACAAAATTGTCTTAGATTCCTCTTCTTCCGTTATCTAATATGATTTTGTTTTTAGTGTTAATTTTATATTATAGCCTACAATAAATTTATTTCACTGTATTTTTAATTGTGTATAGCATATTATAATGGGAAAACATATGTTGACATTAGTTTGAAGTTGTACGAAGCTTCCTCACTTGCTGTTTCTTAAGAGATTGATAACCATGATTCTTCTTCAAGCACCTCTGGAATGTACATTGATTTATTCTTGAATAAAATATATTTTTTTCATAGGGAAAAAGGGTTAAATGCATAATTTTACAAAAGTCTACAAGTAAAACATCAAAAATGGGACTAGAATTTTTCTTACCACGGGATTTCCATTTTTTCCCAAACAATATGCAAAAAAAGAGTAGACTTTGGATTTTTTTGAAAAACTTGAAGATATTTCAGCAGGATGATTTCAAGCAATTTGTTAGGCAATTTCTGAAGCCAAAAATTGTCTCATTAATCAATTGGAAATATTTATGACATTCGAGAAAGCCCTGAAGCAGGGACTAAACCATCTAAAAATATACGTTTAATAGTTAATACCTAAGAAAAATAACGATACCTTCCATTTGACTATATGATTAGATAATAGAAAGCATATAGACAAGCACATCTGCTGTAGTAACATATAAATAAGAAACTAAAGGAAAATTTTACTTGATGTAACACAAGGAAATCATTTCTCTCATAAAGGATGGCTATCTTGGAGAACTATGGGCATCAACTGATGACAAATGTGTCTGATAGTAGATAGACCCTATAACAGGCCTCATGAAAATTCCATGTAATAAAATTTAATACAGGGAAAAAAATAACCACAGTTGATGGGACACATATTCCAAGCTAAATGTTGGGAAATACATCCTAGTGTGGGTGTTCATCGATTTATGATGGTTAAGGAAATTGGAAAAGGAAATGGTGAAGGCATTGGAAAGAAAAAAATGGTATTTTTGGCACATTTATTTATGAAAATAATGGAAATTAGGAGAAAAGGGAGGTGAAAGGTCACAGGTTGCGTGTGAGGAGGAAAATGAAGAAAAATAATGGAAAATGAAGAAAATATAGGCCTCATTAATAAAAAGGCTTTTGAGGATTAGCTGGTAGCTATTTTCTAGTTCCATTTTAGAGCTCTTTCATTATTCTCTCTCTCTCTCTCTCTCTCTCTCTCTCTCTCACTCTTGTACACTTAGAGTTTTCTTGGAGCATTGTGGCATTGGATCAAGAAAGGAAAAGAAGGCAAGATGAAGCAAAGATCAAGTAGGGAAAGGCAAGATAAAGTAGCTACAACGGGATTCTTTGTAGGTAAAAATTTGCATGTGTATTTTCATTACTAGATTTGACATGCATGGTATTCAATGTGGTTATTTTGATGTTTTGGCATGGGTTTTTCTAGGTGTGATAGTGTTTTCAACTAGCCTTTCCATTTCTGGATAACCATGTTGTGATGAAGTTCTCATGTTTTGGTTGAGCTGGATTGTCAGATGGATTCGAAACTGAGTGAGGTGTATCTCTGAATGATAGAGAACATGGCCCAGTGGTCCCTAAACTAGACTGTGGATCATAATAAATCCACTGACCTAATAACCCCTGAGCCAGACTATGGGTTGCGGTAAAACCAAAATTGTGTTGCCTTAGTGGGACTAGGAATCCTTACCAGTGAATGGCAAGATATATGATAAACCCAAGAGGTGGATTTCTCTCCGTTGGGCCTACTAATCCTGGGTTGGGATATGTGGTAAAGCTTGAAGAGTGGCTCTCAGTTTATTTCCTAGTGATCCGGGTTTGGATTGCGGTAAAGCTTGAGAGACTAGGAGACTGGAAAATTCCTCACGGTGTAGGTGGGGAAATCCAGTGGCATCCATGCTTGTTTGGCCTAGTGATCCATGATGGATTACGATAAATGTTGGTTTCTATTGATGAGGGTGAGCTGGTTTAGTCTCGGTATGCCTTGGTTGGTTCTTTTGGTTTGAGTCCCACATTCATGCTTGGAATATGGCATGAGGGTGAATGGCTGAAGAGATATTTGGCTCAGCCATTCTATGGTTTAGTGGAACGTGGTAGTCCCATCTTGGGTTTTGATTTTGCACAGGTTATTTCTCCTTGTATTTCTATCAGTATTATTCTGATTTATATGTGGATCATATGGCCGTCATTTCATTGGTATTTCTTCTGCTATTATGCTAGTTATATATGTGTTTTATGACAATGGATATGTATGGCTCTCATCATGTTTATATTTGTAAATGAATGGACAATGCATATATGACCTAGTAGATGATAATGCAATAAATGATAAGAGGGAACAATGGTTCTTAGTGATTCTTAAATAAGTATGAGATTCCTATGATTAAATATGTTATTTACACTTGTAGATTACATATTTGTGATATGTTTGACGAAATGCCTGTCATGGTTAGCAGGGGTCTATTTAAGGGCTTGATTAACTATTTGCTTTTGCATCTGTGCTTCCTTTTTATTCTACTATTTTGGAGATGCCACTCCATTATGGGTAGTGACCTGGGCTTTGGGCCTAAAAACATGGCTTAAAAGCCAGGGATGCTAGCAGAAAACTACACAAAATAATCCCTGGATGCTGGCATGCCTATAGCATGAGAGCGTCCAGAGCCTCCTGGACACTAGCAGGCCTATAGCATGAGAGTGTCTAGAGGTCAAGTGATAGAAAACTTTAGTGGGACCTATGGCCTAGTTTCCTAAAGTGTTGGGATGGTTCACAAGGGTCTTGTAGCTCATGTGGAAGGTTTGTATGTTTTGTTTACATCAATTCCATTTCCTTAAGGTCACATAGGATGTTGAATATGATCATAGTAGCCTCTCATCACATGTTTACCCTATTTGGCAAGTTTCTTGGGTAGATGTGGGAGGAGGGTGTTACAGAGTGGTATTAGAGCATGGTTCACCCCTGAGACTGGATGGGATATGTGTGCTTTTCATGCATGCATGACAATTTCATGTGTGTCTCTTACGCTTGCATTCCATGTGGTTGTTGCATTTGGATGATGTTGATCATGGTTGTAGTGATGTCGTCATGTGGAAGTTGATGTTTCCATTGTGGAGTGCATCATCATGAGTGTATGACTAGCTATATGTTGTTATATGTCACTTACATGTATCATTTTGTATGCTTGGTTACATCCTCGTATGTTTGGTTACATTATTGTATGCTTGGTTTCAAGTAGTGTTCACTTATGCTTGATTATACGTGTTCATGCGTGCGTGTGGTTGATTACACATTTCTTATGCATGTTGATGGTTTCATGTGGCCATGTGTAGAGTGGCGTAATGGTTATTGTCATGCATGAGGTCATGGTATGTGTAATTCATATGGTCATGCATTGTTGACTAGATTCTAGCTAGAATGATGCTTATGTGTTGATGCACTTATTTGCATATGTCTATATGTTGTTATGATTATGTTATACATGTATCACATCGATTTGGAGATCTTGCAGATAAGGTATCCTCCCCGAGATATGCTAAGGTACGTTGATTTATTGTGATTTCATTTCGCTACCATAGTATGCCTTACATGAAAGAGATCAAATGGCTAGAAATATGGTAGAATACAAAGGCTCTCCCTATGAGTCGGATGAGTAGCATGATGTTGGGCACTCTTTCGATTTGGCAGATACATTGAGAATCTTCAAGGAAGAAATAAGGAGTTGTAAGATAGATAATGACATAATTATACATGCACAAGAGAAACAAGCAGAGGTAAATGCTATACTTATTTAGAGCTTGTCAGAATTGCAGCGACAAAGGCCACTTCAGATCAACCACGGACAAGAGGATAGAACCAATGGGGCATCTGGTAATAGGTCTCATGGTGGTCACATTGTAGATAGAGATGACACTGTTAGAGATGGTAGGTTTTTGGACACTTTGGATAAAAGAGGTGATGCATACATGTATTATTCTAGTTCTAGTTTAGATATACATCATGATCGTCATTGTTATCATCCTTATAGGATGAGTGATAGGGGGTACTTGCTAGATGATTTTACGAAAGAAAAGCCACCTACTTTGGATGGAGATGTGAAGAAGCCGAAATATGCACAGGCTTGGATACTAGGTATGAAAACATTCTTTTAGTTGTATACTTCCATAGATAACATGAAGGCCAAAGTAGCAATATTCAACTTGAAAGTTAAAGAAGACATTTGGTGGGAAGATGTTAAGTGGGCCAGAGACATTAGGAAAAATGACTTGAGTTGGCATGAGTTCAAGAGGTTTTTCAGGAAGAAATACTTGTTAGAAAGGTACTATGATAGTAATGCCAAATAATTCTATGAGCTAAAGATGGGATGAATGAAAGATATAGGGTACAAGACTAAGTTTCTGGACCTATTAAGGTATGTACCATATGTTAAAGATGAGAAGGATAAAGTTCAGTGATTTGTCACTGGATTGCCATTAACATTTCGAGATTGGTTTGAGTATGATGAGCCTCGATCACTTGGGGAAGTTATTGGGAAATTGAAGCATTGTTATGAATAGTCAAAGAGTAAGAATGAATCATAGAAAGGATGGAAGGGAAAGGACAAAGGTAAAGAAAATAACAAGGCTTCAGAATGCATATGAGAAAGAAAATGTGGTGCCACAAAAGAAGTTCAATGCAACTAGACAGGGACATTTGTCAAAACAACAACATAGAGGTGATGGTTCTGGTTGGTTGGAGTGTTGGACATGCAGTAAGGAGCGCCTTAAGAGATATTTTCCATATAATTAGGGTGGTAGGCTATAGATAGATAGTGTGTAGGAGGCATAGACTATTGGGGATGTTGGTCAAATCATTCCTCATATTTATGCGACATTGGATAACAAATAGGCATATCATCAAGCATCTATCATTGAGATGGACTATAATCTTTGTGGATAGGTTATTTCTATTTTTATTGACCCTAGATATTATTATATCTATGTTAGTCCTAACTTGTGGATATGTGTGGTTTGAGTAAGGAATTGCATGCAGAATATTGGTTAGTACTGTTGGATACAGGTACAAAGAAGCGAGTTCATCATTGGGTAAGAGCTTATGCATTTGATTTGAATGGTGTGCCTACCACATCACATTTGAATGTATTACCATTGGGATCATACAATATTTTGTTGGGCATAGATTGGTTATATCTTCATAGAACCAAGGTAGATTATTATGACAAATCCATTGAGTGTGTTGATGACAATGGGGAACCAAGAGTCTCAAAGGGAAAGAAGAAAGCCACATCAGTTAGGCTGGTGAAAACTATGCAGGCAAAGCATAGCCATAGGAAAGGGTGTATGTTCTTTGTAGTGCACATTTCTAGTGACAAGGGTAAGGAAGTTGAGGATGAAGATGTTTTTGAGTAGGTACCTAGTTCTACAACATTTTTAGGGTGTATTTCCTAAGGATATTTTAGATTTTCCACCTCACAAGGAGGTAGAATTTTCTATTGAGTTAGTGCCAGGAGAAGGTCCAGCATCAAAATCACCTTACAGGATGAGCACACCTAAGTTGGTAGAGTTGAAGTTACATTTGAAGGAAATGTTGGACAAAGGATACATTAGACCAAGTGTATCACCTTAGGGCACACCATTATTGTTTGTAAAGAAGAAAGATAGCACTCTCAAATTATGCATTGACTACATGATGTTGAATAGAGTGACTATTAAGAACAAGTATCCATTGCTAAGGGCTGAGGACTTATTCGATCTATTAAAGGGAGAAACAATGTTCTTGAAGATTGATATGAGATCTAGATATCACCAGGTATGCATCAAAGAGGAGGACATTTACAAGACAATTCTCCAGACTAGGTATGGGCATTATGAGTTTGTTTTAGTTCCATTCAGTTTGACTAATTCTCTGGCTACACTTATGTGCTTGATGAATAGTGTGTTGCATCCATATTTTCATAAGCTTGTTATTGTGTTCATAGATAACATATTGGTATATTCTAAAAATGAGGAAGAGCATGCCGAGCATTTAGCAGTAGCGTTGAATTTGTTGAGAGAGCATCAATTGTATGCTAAGCTCAACAAGTGAAATTTATTTAATACTGAGCTATGAAACTTGGGACATATTGTCTCCAAGGAGCGAATTGTAGTAGATCTAGAAAATATTAGGGCCATCATGGAGTACTGGTAGCTCCCAGGAATGTGGATGATGTGAGATCTTTCATGGGACTGGTAAGCTATTACAGGAGGTTTATCATGAACTTCTCACAAATTTCTTATCCTATTACATCACTGTGGAGGAAAGGTAAGAATTTTTAATGGAAAGAGGAGTCTAAGGCTAGTTTTGAGCAACTTAAGTAGTTGTTGACACATGAAATAGTGCTACAGATTGCAGATTTGGACAAAGAGTTTGTAGTGTGCATATATGCTTGCAAGAGAGGACTTTGTGGATTCCTTATGCAGGATGGATAGGTGGTATGCTATGAGTCACAAAAACTAAATGAGCATGAGCAGAACTATCCAACACATGATTTGGAGTTAGCAGCAATCATACATGCATTGAAGATGTGGAGACACTATCTTCTTGGAAGGAGGTTTGTATTGATGAGTGATCACCTTAGGTTGAGGTATTTGTTTGACCAACTGATTTGAACATGAGGGAAGATCAATGGTTGACCATGATCAATGAGTTTGACTTCGAGATCAGGTACATCAAAGGAAAGGAGAATAAGGTGGCAGATGTTAGGTGTGAAATGTGCATACTTTTTCCCTCCATTTTTACTCTCTCCCTCACTCCTTTGTATCACTTATATTTACTAATCACTCTAAATGCACAAGCTAAACCCTCCTCCATTGTCTTCCTGGAATATTTAATTAATGGAGTAATAGTCATGGAGATTTTACCTATGAGAGTTACTAATTTTGACATTCCTGTAGATCCGGTGGTTAAAGGTCACAGATGCAAATCACAGAAGCGATTCCAATATTCCACCACCGTATGAGCAAGTGCTGTAACAACATAATGGATTCTAGGCCTATTCTAGAACTTTCTTGTCTTTATCTGTGAAACTAGTTGGTCATTTCAACTATTGTATATTGATAGACATTAGCTACCATATTAAGAGACAATTTTCTCTAAGTATTATAAAGAAGGGTTTCAATGCTGTGAATCAGGGTTAGCCATGCAAGAGATTGAGATTATAACAAAAGACTATTTAATTAATTGAATGCAAGTTATTTTGTTGTTCTCTCTGTAAGCTATGAATTTGCCGTAGCCCTGGTCAGAGAGTCAGGCCCACTCTTCTGATCAGGTGCTGCATTATTTCTGTGTGTTGTTATATTATTTGTGTTGGTTTATTTTGAGTTTTGTTACAATACTTTAATTAATTGTTGTGAATGCTTTTTATAGTTATGCAATTTATTATTATTTACTGTTACAATGGTTCTTTAGTTAACTCAGTTATTGAATCTAAGATTGGTGATTGGATTGTGTCATTGCTACTTGCATATATTTTGTGCGTTACCTTGAAATAATGTACACACCTAGATTGATAAATTAAATGTGGAAAAGGGTTGAATATTTGTTCACACTTGGACACGAACATTTTGGCACTGTTGTCGGGGAGGCTAACAAGGTGCAAGAACACAATCTACACTAATCTATGGATCAAACTCTCGTCCTAGAGGGGGAATTTGTTACCCTGCTCTAAGTCCTGAGCATAGTGTTCTATTTTCTTTTCTTTTTGATTGCTTTTAGTTCTACTGATTTCCTATAAACCAATCTCCTGTTCTCGGGAGGGAATTGCTACCCTGCTCCAGATCCTGAGCCTTAGCTATTTTCTTCGGTTTTTCTTTTCTTTTATTTATTTATTTTTATATAGGGGTCACTCACTTGTCCTTAGGAGGGAAAGAGTTTTCTCACACTGCTCTAGTTCCCGAGATTTAGTTTTCTTTCTGTTGATTTATTGTTTTTTAATATCCTCTAGTCTTGGGGAGGGAGAAGAGTTTTTCGCCCTACTCCAAGTCTTGAGTTGTGAAATTTCTAATGTTTTCTTTCCAATAAATGTATGAACAAGGGTTCGAATAAAAGGCGAAGAGGAGGACCCGAAAGGCAAGGAAGGAAGGATTTGGTGAGGAATACCTACATCGACAAAATTATCACAAAATTTGCATGAGAATCCTCCTCATGAGCTGCTGCTAGGGTGAAAGTTCACACAAGATCTAAAGGAAATTCTGTGGAAAAATGTATACAACCTCCAGGGGTGGAAGTACCCCTTTCAACAACTGCAGGGGAAGTAGGAAGCAGGGCATCAGAGAAAGCATAAACACTTCCTGGTATTAGACAGGGAGGAGGTGGCTAGCAGAGGGTCAGAAGAAGAAATCCACTCAAGGACTGAAGAAGGAAACCTCAAAGGATTTTCTTTACCTCGTGATCCCGGGAGTGCTGTTAAACTTTCACAACCACTAGTTTTTACACAACAAGAACCTATTGAAGGTCCAAGTGTGTACTGATATTTATGGCTCCCACAACATCTTCAATTGAATTCCCAATTGGGGAAATTATGGGTGATGCACCAATGAAACCTATTCCACTCACCGCACTGACAAAATTCCATGGGCTTAGCATGGAGGATCCAAACACTTTCCTATTTGAGTTTGATATCATTTGCAGAGGGTATGACTATGTCAATGATGCTTAAAAGCTGAAAATTTTTCCCGTTACATTAAAAGGGATAGCATTGCAATGGTTTATGGGTCTAGGAGGAAAGACCATTTCTACCTGGGATGACAAGAAGAAGGCTTTCCTGGAAAAATATCAAGATTACTGTAAGTCCCAGGACATTAAGGAAAAAATTTTCAAATTCATGCAGAAGGAGGATGAAAATATGGAGGATTGTGTGGAGTGTTTTAAGTATACTCTCCAGAGGTCTGGCGATAGTGACCTCAATAAGGATATTTTGAAAATTATTTTTCTCCGGGCCTTGAGGGAAGAATCTCTAGAGCTTTTAAACATAGTAGGTAAAGGGTATATATCTAAGGAATATTTTGACACCATTTCTGAACTCTGTATTCAATGTCCAAGGGCATTTGCAAGGAATAAACAAGGAATTCAAACTTTCAAAGCATGAAGTGTGGGAATCACAAAAGAAAAAATTGGGAACTTGCTAGGTAATTTGAAAATTGATATCCTAAGTACATTATCCTCCCAAATGGACACATTACAAGTAAATCAGAAACACATGGAGTTGGAAAGAACTATGGCAATTTTCTACCCATAGTGTAGAAAGAAACATCCACTGAAGGAGTGTCCACTGGACACTATTGAGACATGTGCTGTTTGTGAATAGAGTCACTCCACCAGTACATGTCCATCACTTCCAACACTATAGGTAGTAATTCAGGGGGCAAATGAAGAACCAGATCAGTTATGATTTATGGGGTCTAAGAAACCATGGCGGCCATGATCATCAGGCTTAAATCCAGGTACATCTTGGGATCCTTTTTAATATTATAATATGAATCCTCAGTTAGTTCCTTTTCTACCTCAATATTATCAATACCCACCTTGGAAACCATGGTTTTCTCAACCTAATTCAAGTTCTTCATGGGCTCAAGGCTATCATAATCGTGTTCCCCTTGCTGCTCAATTCGCTCAACCTACACAGCAATAGTAGTTGCAACTGCCCTCCAATGTTCCCTCCAATAATCCTCCTCTTCAACCTCAACTTCCTATTAATCTAAACCCAAATCCAAGAAATAAGGGCACTCAACAAGAAAACACCGTCAAACTTCCTTTGTACAACATTTATACTGTAGGGCTTAATGAGATAAATCTACAATCTCGTTGGGTAGTAAATGCCCCTATATCACCCATTATTGTTGAACATCTTGATGATGAGAATCCAGAATCTCAAATAGTGAGGGTTGAGATAGCCGAACCATCTATGCAACATTCTCCTTCTCATTTGACTGTTACTGAGGCGTGTCAAACTATTTCTCCTTATCGAGAATGATTAGCCTTGAGTAAATGGATCGCTCAACTGAATTTGATCTTTTAGGAGAATTACGTAATTTGTTTGTAAAATCCCCCTCCTTGAGGCCATGAAAGATGTACCTATTTATGCTAAAACTATCAGAGAATATTATTCTAAGGGACCTGGGAAGAAAACAAAAGATCTGCTTACAATTCATGTTATGGGGAGATTATTTGACATTATGATGGGAAAGGCTATGCCTATAAAATATGGGAATCCTTGTAACCCAATTCTAACAGTTTAGATTAACGAGGTAGTTATTCCAAATGGAATGGTAGACTTGGGTGCTACAATTAATGTAATTACTTGTGAAACCATGCTTGCAATAGGATTGTGTGATCTTAAGCTAACCCCTAGAATATTAGAACTAGTTGACAAATCTACAATCAGACCGATAGGGAAATTTTAAGACATAATGATTTCAATGGATTCTTGGCACTATCCCATTAATCTCCTAGTCTTACATATGTAGTCCCCAGATGGTGGTCATCCCCATATTTTAGGACGACGATGGCTTGCAATCGCTGATGCCTATATCGGATGTCGGTCAGGAAACATGATAATTTCTAATGGGGAAAATACCAAAAATCTTATCGTCTATTCCCTTACTGAACCAAGCTCATAGAAAAATCCAAATCATAACTCTTTGTCTTTGGATGGGATCAAAACTGAAAAACAAGAACTCCAACGAGTGCTTACCATGGGGGAATCCCTCTTCTTTAAGAATGAAATAGAGGATGATACTATCATCACTTTTATTAGCAACCCTCATGCTGTTGTAGATCCAACTTGACTGTTTTTGGAATCAATCATGAGCTGTGAAACACAAGAAACTATCTGATCAGAAACCAAAGGTGAAGAAATTTGTGTAACAACACTTTCTGATAGCATACCAGTTGAGATTGAGCCAGGGAAGAAATTGATTATCAACCCGAATCTTTTGCATGCCCAGACTGAACAACTCCTGAAGATCCTTCAATAAAAGAAAGAAACTATCACCTAGGATTATACTGATATGAAAGGTATCCCTACCAATTTGTGTGCTCATGATATTTACACCAAAAAATATTACTGACTCATGACACAAACCCAAGAAAGGATGAACCTTGCCTTGAAAAACATTATGAAAGAGGAGCTCCAGAAGTTATTGGATGCAGGATTTATTTACCAAATATCAGACAACTAGTGGGTATCCCCTCTAGTCATCATTCCTAAAAAGAATGGTAAATGGTGAATTTGTGTAGACTGTAGGGAGATGAATAAAGAAACCTTGAAAGTGGCATTTATCAACCAAGTCCTTGATACCCTAGCTGGGAAGAAGTTTTTCTCTTTCTTGGACGGGTTTAGTAGGTCTAACCATATCAAAATAGCTCCTAAGAATCACAAAAAAACTACATTTACATGCCCTTGGGGAGCAGTCACTTACCAAGTCCTTCCATTTGGTCTTTTTAATGTGCCTCCTACCTTTTAGGGGGAAATACTGGGGATGATTTCTGATTTACTTGATGGCAGTGTTGAAATTTACATGGATGACTTCATGCCATATGGGCCATCATTCAAGGAAGGATTGGCTAACTTGGAGAATGTCCTTAAAATATGTAAAAAAATGCATGTCTCTCTGAGTACAACAAAATGTTATATGATGAGAGAAGAGGGAGTAGTGCTAGGACATTTTCTTAATTTCGGCTGCTAAGATACAAGTTGATACTACCAAGGTAAAGGTAATTTTTCATTTTCTTGTTCCCAAGACACTGACTCAGGTACGTAGTTTTATTGGTTGTGCTAGTTACTATAGGAATTTTATAGAAAAATTTTCCAAGATCGCATTTCCACTTTTTCAGCTATTAACTAAATATGCATCATTTTTATGGACAAATGATTGTGAAGTAGCTTTTGAAAAGATCAAGGAACTAATCTTCTAAGCTCCAATATTACATGGTCCCAACTGGGAACTTTCATTTCATATCCATGCAGATGCCTCTCAAATGGCTAGAGGGGAAGTGTTGGGACAAGAAGAAGATAAGAAGCCGTATGTGGTCTATTATGTCAACAAGAATTTAATGTCTGCTAACCTAAACTATACATAAATAGAGAAGGAGTTCCTCGCTCTCATCTATGTTTTTAATAAATTTTGACACTATATTACTGGGTATCCTACTTTTATACACACTCATAATGGAACAATTAGGTATTTGATGAACAAACATTTAACTCCTGGGTGTATAACAAGGTGGTTGTTATTACTTCAATAATTTGATATCACCAGTATAGATAAACCAAACAAGGATAACATAGTTGCTGATTTTTTGTCTAGATTAAATGCTGATAATGAAAGGGAAAATGTAGAAGATAGCTTTCCAAATGAACATTTATTTGAAATTTCTACTAATACCCCTTGGTATGCAGACATTGCTGACTATTTGGCTACATGAAAAGTACCTCAGCATTTGTCATACAGGGAACAACAGAGGATTATTCATCACAGTGCTTGTTACTCATGGATAGTAGAATATCTCTTTTATACATGGGGTGATCAACAAATCCGTCGTTTTGTAGCATAAAGTGACATCTATAACATTTTGAAAGTTGATCATGATGGCCATTGTGGGGGATATTTTGCAGACAAGCGAACTGGCCATAAGGTGTTACAGATGGAATATTATTGGCCCTTTATCTTCAACGATGCACAAAATTATGTTCGAAGATGTGATAGCAACCAACAGATGGGTCAACCTAGTCGCTCAGATGAAATACCATTACAGCCACAGGTAGTTCTTGAGCCTTTAGAAAGATGGGCTATTGATTTTGTGGGTCCATTTAACCCACCTTCACATCAAAAAGTCCACTTTTTAGACTGTATAGATTATGTGATGAAATGGGTAGAAGCCAAGCCTGTAGCAAAAGCAACAAAGCAGGTTGTCTCGGACTTTTTATTTGAAGAACTATTTGCTAGATATGGTACTCTGAGAGAGATAATTTCAGATGGAGGAGTATAGTTCACATCACACATGATAGCAAAGCTTATGGAAAAATATGGGATCAAGCATAGGATAAAAGCCCCATATCATCCTCAGGTGAACGGTAAAGTGGAGACCACAAACAAAGTATTGGAAAACATTCTCATGAAGGCCATGGAAAATCATCACTGGGATTGGGTTGAAAAACTTCCTGAAACTCTTTGGGCATATAGAACAACATGGCAGAACACAACAGGGTTCTCAACATTTGAACTTGTCTATGGTAAATCCCCATTGTTCCCAGTGGAATTTGAAATCATTATGCTCAGAATAGCTCTGGAAGTAGGATTGGACATATTATAAGCCTAGAAACACTGACTGAAACAACTAAATGAGCTGGATGAAATTTCCTTAATGGCTGTCCAGAGGACTGTTGCCATACAACAACAGAGAGAAAAATGGCACGATAAATTTATTAAAGACAAGATGTTTCGTAGAGGGGATTAGGCATTACTGTATGATTCCCATTTTAAGGATTTTAAGGGAAAGCTTCGCTCGCGATGGCTGGTACCATACGAGGTTGATGTGGTATTTGACAATGGGATTGTCAGATTTGTTAGAAAATTATATATTATAGAGCAATGGAACACATAGAATATTGTAGAAATATAAACATAGAAAACGCATAAAACCAGAGGGATAGGGATATACGTGGTTCACCCAGTTTGGGCTACATCCACCCCGAAAAGCTAGTCCTTCCTTTCTATTATCCAGCAAAATGAAGATACACAACCTATAGCAGATCCGCTGTAATATCCTTGGTTTTCTCTCACAGTCTCACCTCTCTGTTTCTTGCTCAGAGAATACACATCTATTACACTAACTCAATACAATGCCCTCATATAAAAAGAGGGGTTGCCTTCTAGGGAAAAAAACCCTAAACTAAACATGAGTTCTACCATTAGATCATCCGCCTAATGAATGGCCCAGATTGACTAGAAATTACTATACTTTTACAAGGCAATTTTACATCTATTTTTAACTTTGGGGGCATTGCCCACGAAACCCTCGCTGGGGGACCGCTGGCCCCCGGATCCCCCAGCCGGGGGTGATTGGACCCCTCGCACCCCCCCGCGTGGAGGGGTGTACAAACTTCCTGGGGTATACATCTGACTGAAACAAAGACCTCTAAACAATCATGCTCCATACTCAACAATCTCCCACTTAGAGAATGTTTTAGCAACTCCACTGCTGCTTCATTTGCTGGAAAATGACTCCTCATTGGACCTGGCTATTTCTCATCTTCATTGTCATCCTTGAAGACCAATTGAAACTAAGCATATTCTCAGTTTCTCCCCTGTTACAACTTTTGTTAGCATATCTGTAGGATTCTAGCTAGTGTGTATCTTTTCTAGCTTCAACTCTCCATCTTCCAACACTGATTGTATGAAATGGCACTTGAGATGTATGTGTTTAGTCCTGGAATGAAATGCTGAGTTTTTTGCAAGATGAATGGCACTTTGGCTATCAGTGTATAATGTGCCCATATCATGCTCCTTACCCAATTCACCCATAAACCTTTGTAACCAAATCATTTCCTTACTAGCCTCTGTAGCAGCAACATACTCTGCTTCTGTTGTTAAAAGTGCAACAACACTTTGGATTTTTGAAACCTAACTGATAGTTGTTCCACCTACAGTAAATACATATCCTGTAGTGCTCCTCCTATTATCTCTGTCACCTACCATATCTGTATCAACATATCCCTATAGAGAAATTTTTGAACCACCAAAGCATAATGCTTGATTTGTGGTACCTTTGAAATATTTGAGAATCCATTTCACTGCCATCCAATGTTCATTTCCTCGATTTTTCATGTACCTACTTACAAATCCCACTGCATGTGCAATATCAGGCCTTGTGCAAACCATTGCATACATTAAGCTTCTAACTGCTGATGCATATGGAACTTTAGACATATAATCCATGTCTTCTTAGGTCTTTGAGCACATTTCCTTACTAAGTTTGAAATGGCTAGCAAAAGGTGTACTAACTGGTTTTGCATTGTACATATTAAATATTTTCAACACCTTTTTGTATGTACTCATTCTTAGACAATGTTAATTTGTGATTTTTCCTGTCTCAAGTTATTTTCATACCAAGGATTTGTTTCATAGCTCCCAGATCCTTCATTGCAAATGAATTTGCCAATTTTCTTTTGAGCACATTTATTTCTTGCATGTTAGACCCTACAAAAAACATGCCATCTACATAAAATAAAAATATAATATAGATTCCATAATTTTTCTTTTTCAGATAAACACAATGGTCAGAGTGACATCTAGTATAACCTTGTTCAGACATAAACTTGTCAAATTTTAGATACCACTACCTTGGAGCCTATTTTAAGCCGTACAAGCTCTTCTTCAATCTACACACTAGTTTCTCCTTCCCTTTTACCTCATATCCTTGTGGCTGCTGCACATATATCTCTTCCTCCAAATCCCCATGGAGAAAGGTTGCCTTTACATATAACTGCTCAAGATGAAAATATTCAACTACTACTAGACTTAAAATAGTTCTTATTGAAGTCATTTTAACAACATGAGAAAATATTTCATCAAAATAAATACCTTTCTTCTGTGGAAACCACTTCACCACAAGTCTAGTTTTGTACCTCTGTTTTCCTCCATATTCTTCCTTCAACCTGTAAACCCATTTATTCTGCAATGTAGTTTTACCTACAGGCAACCTGACTAAGTCCCAAGTTTGCTTATGCATTAAGGAGTCCATATCTTCTTCCAAGGCTAGCTCCCACTTCTTCCTGCTTTCAACCTGCATTGCTTCTTTATAGCATTTGAGTTCACCAGAATCAGTCAACAATTAATAATATAATGAAGGAGAGTATAGTTCAGGGTTTATACTTATTCTGGTAGATCTTCTGACACCATTTTCAGGTGTTTAGGGTGCCTATTGTTGTTGTGGTGGTTGATGTTGTTGTGGTTGTTGATTATTATTATTTTCAAACACCTTTACTTTTTCAGTCATTTCATCAAGAACTGCGTATTTCTTGTTTTCTTTTTCCTGTTTCTTTTCCTAAAACTCATTCTTATACAAGACCTTTTCATTGAATATTACATCTCTACTCCTAATGATTTTTTGATTTTCGTAATCGTATAAGTGATAACCAAAATCATTAAAACCATATCCAATAAAGGTACATTTCTTTGACTTTGCCTCAAGATTTCTATTTTCTTTATTAATATGGACAAAGGCCTCACGACCAAAAGGCTTTAAAAAAGAGTAGTTTACCTTTTTACCTATCCATGCTTCCTCTGGAACACCACCATCCAAGGAACTTGAAGGCCCTCTATTTATTAGATAAATAGTAGTATCTACAGCATCTACCCAAAATTGTAAAGGCAATCTTGCATCCAATCTCATGCACCTTGCATGCTCCATGATTGTTCTGTTCCTCCTTTCTGACACACCATTTTCTTGTTGTGTTCTTGGAACTGTCTTCTCTCTACTAATTCCATGCTTTGAACAGTACCTATAAAACTCTTTGCTACAATATTCACCTCCATTGTTTGATCTGAGACACTTCAATTTATTTCTTGTCTCAATCTCAACCAAAGCTTTCCATTTTTTGAAAGTATCAAATACATCATATTTATTCTTAATACAATAAATACATGTTTTTCTAGTTGCATCATCAATAAAAGTAACATAATAATGTGAGCCACCAAGAGATCATACTTGAGGAGGTCTTGATACATCTGTATGCACAAGCTCTAATTTTTCGCTCTTCTTTTCTTTCCCAACTCTGAGAAATTTGACTCTCTTCTGTTTTCCATAAATGCAATTCTCACAGAGGTCCAAATCAACATTCTTCAAATTGCTTGAGTGAAGAATCTTCATGCCCTTCTCACTCATGTTCCAAGCCTACGATGCCATAATGCTGCATCTACTCCTTTGGAAGTTAAAGCATTAACAGAGTTAGAAATACCATTGCATAAATACAATGTACCAACCTTTTCACATTTTTCTATTACTAGGGCTTCTTTGGTGACCTCACAAGCTTTATTTGTGAAAGTTGTTACACAACCTTCACCGCCTAACTGCCCTGTTGAAATCAGATTTTTCTTCAGATCTGGAACATGCCTTACCTCCTTTAGTAGCCATTGGTTTCCATTCTACCATTTTACAAGAACCTTACCCATTCCAACAATTTTATAGGGTTTATCATCACCCAAATGAACTTGTCCAAAATCTCCTTGAACATAGTCATGAAAATATTTCTTATCAAGTGTGGCATGGAATAAGGCCCTTGAATCTACCACCTAGGAATCAGTAATATTTTCGAAAGAAAGAATCAAATCATCTTGTAACACCATAGCTATCACATTTGCTTCATGATTGTTTTCTTACTGTGCATCTCCTTCTTTCCCCTTCTGAGATATACAGTCTTTCTTTAGGTGTCCTTTCTTATTTCCAGCACACTATCCATGATCTGGACTTGCATTTGCCTTTCCTTGATTTAATGTGATATCATGAGCTCTTTCCTCTTTCCATTTTTCTTCCCCTAGACTCTGCACTTAAAGCATTACTCGATGTCTCACTGGAGATTTTACATCACATTTCCTCGCTAAGGATAGCACCGACAACATCATCAAACTTTAAAGTACTAGATCCGGAAACATAGTTACTAATGGCCATTACTAAACCATACCAACTTTTTGGTAATGAGCACAAGAATAATAGAGTTCTAACTTCATCATCAAAGTTTACCCCTACAGAACATAACTGACTTGTAATAGTATTAAAATCATTTAAATGGTCTACAATAGATCCACCTTCCGACATTTTGATATTAAATATGTGTTTCATAAAAAGTACCTTGTTTGAGGCTGAGGGTTTTTCATATAGCTTCTCCAACGCCTTAATGAACCCCTCTGTTGTTGTTTCCTTCGAAATGTTGAAGGCAACCGATGTTGCAAGGCACAACCGTAATATTTTGAGTGCCTTTCTATCAAAAGGGTTCCATTCTTCATCTGTCATACCTATCGGCATATTTGTTCTTCCGCCCAATGGTAGGTATAAATCTTTCTGATACAGATAATCTTCCATCTACATCTTCCATAGAGAGAAGTTTTGGCCATTAAATTTCTCAACCCTAAAGTTACCATCTTCTGCCATTGCTCCCACTCAAACGAGGAACCCTTCTTTCTTGCGAGTTTATCAGCCAAATAGACCTTCGGCTTTGATACTAGTTGTTAGAAAATTATATATTACAGAGCAATGGAACACATAGAATATTGTGGAAATATAAACAAAGAAAATGCATAAAACCAAAGACACACAGATATACGTGGTTCACCCAGTTTGGGCTATGTCCACCTCGAACAACTAGTCCTTCCCTTCTATTATCTAGCAAAATGAAGATAGACAACCTACAATAGATCCGCTTTAATATCCTCTATTTTCTCTCATAGTCTCACCTCTTTGTCAGAGATATACGTGGTTCACCCAGTTTGGGCTATGTCCACCTCGAACAGCTAGTCCTTCCCTTCTATTATCTAGCAAAATGAAGATAGACAACCTACAACAGATTTGTTGTAATATCCTCTATTTTCTCTCATAGTCTCACATATCTATTGCATAGACTCAATACAATGCCCTCATACAAAGAGATGGGTTGCCTTCTAAGGAAAAAAGCCCTAAACTAAACATAATTTCTACCATTAGATCATCCGCCTAATGAACGACCCAGATTGACTAGAAATTACTATACTTTTACAAGGCAATTTTACATCTGTTTTTAGCTTTGGGGGTGCTGCCGCCGAAACCCCCACCGGGGGACTGCTAGCCCCCAGACCCCCCAGCCAGGGGGGGATCAGGCCCCCTGCACCCCCCCATGTGGAGGGGTGTACAAACTTCCTGGGGTATACATCTGGCTAAAACAAAGACCTCTAAAAAATCATGCTCCATACTCAACAAGATTAGTTACAATTGATGATTCCCATGTTTATTTCTGATTGTAAATGGACATCGACTTAGACTCTACCACCGCCCAACCTCCAAAGAAGCCTTCATCAAACATTTCTTTAAATAATATGGTTTGAAGTTTGTTGGTGCAGAAGATACCTCCTCTGCACCCTCGAACTAAATATATGTATAAATAAATACGTAAAATTTTGTTACTACTCACTTGTTTGTTTTTTTGCAGGAGCTACTATTGAGGCATGATAATTGAGGAGCTGAAAAATTTCTTGAGTAATTGGGATAGTCACTCCCCTAAAACTGATATTCTTTAAAAAAATTCTAAGTAATGCTTGTTGTTACTCCTGAAAAATTTCTAAGTATAGGATGTTGTTACTCCTGAGATGTTGTTACTCTCTGTTGTTGCTACTTCATTTCTATTGTTACTCTCTAAAATTTTCTAAGTATCGAATGTTGTTACTCCTAGGGTGCTATTACTCCTCGGATGTTGTTACTCCTTGGATGTTGCTACCCCTCGGATGTTATTACTCCTCGAATGTTTTTACTCCTCAGATGTTCTTACTCTTGGATGATGTTTCTCCTTGGGTGTTGTTACTCCTCAGATGTTGTTGCTCCTTAGATGCTATTACTCCTGGGGTGTTGTTACTCTGTTGATGCTGTTACTCCTCAGTTGTTGTTACTCTGTTGATGCTCTTACTCATCAGTTTCTGTTACTCCACCAATATTGTTACTCCTCGGTTGTTTTTACTCCATTAATGTTGTTACTCCTTGGTTTTTGTTACTCCACCAATGTTGTTACTCTGTCGTTACTTTGCCAACTATCACTTCTCTCAGGTAGGTCACTAGGTACATTTTCATTGAATTTTATTTATTTAATTAAATATTCCATGGACAAAACATTGACATGCCATGGATGGCTAATTTTAAGTTGGGGGGCTGATACACAACATTTTTTCACTGTCCCTGTACTTCCCATTCCTTGATCTTGGAGGACCTCTATAGTGAACCCTACATGCTTTCCCTTTATGAAGAAACTCCCACTGTGTCCCTCTTCATGAGCAAAACAATTCCCTTTTGCACCATTTCCCAAAAATGTTCTGTTTTTCCTAGTTTACAAGACCGGCACTAATGACCCTTGTTCTCCTCCTGCTGATATGAAGGGGTTAGAACTGTCCCTAGCACTAACCAAAGCAACTAAGCCTTGTTCTAGTCATGTTGATCCTCTTTTGGAATGTTTTTTAAATAAGGAGCCGAAGCTTCCAGATCTAGAAGTTTCGTAACAAAATTGTGGTAAATGGTTGAGCCAGATGGAGTCGAGGATGTCAGTTTGGGCTCATTTCCCCTATAAGGATGGAACTAACTCAAGAGATAAGAAGTTATTCATAGTTGTAGCTCTCTAATTGTGTGAGGGTGAAGTGTGAATTTGGTTTAGTGTGAAGCCTAAAGGGAAGAGCCTTAATACTATCATTGTGGAGGCCATCATGGAATGCTAACTGAAGTGTGTGGGGACTTGGTTTTGTCAGAGGAGAACTGCAACGTTAAGATAATGGTTGTAATATCTTCTTGATTTAATATAAATGTAGCTATCAATTAATTTCCTACATAATGTGTCATCTTAAATGTTTATGTCTTAATGTTTCTTGAAGTGTTAAGTAGGTTGAATTAACATTTGTCTATTATCATGGTTGTTGTTTTCTATTGTTTACTTGTTTCAGGTGTTTGAAGAAGGAAACGCGAGATAGTTGGAGTGAGCGAGCAAGGTCATCATGAAACGAGATAAGCGCACTAATAGGTAGGCCCTATTAATTGGTTCTAACCTAAGGAAATATTCCATAGAATGTATTGGTTGTGGCTAGATCGATTATCAGGCTAGAGGAATTGTTTGTGTTCGAACTCATAATTTTACTTCGCTACAAATTGGTGACTCCGTCGGGGAATCAATCCTTCTGTTTTCTTGCTTGAAATTTCATGGTTTTGTGTGAACAGTTATAGTTTCACCATTTCCCTTTAGTTCTATCTACTTTGCTTTGTTTACTGCTCTACGTCTGAAATTCACAATAGCAAGTCTAGTCTCAGGCTTTGAAAATTTGTATTTCTTTCTTTGCATCCTCACTCAATGCACCTATTTCACTGATAGTCGCACTGACTAGTGTGATATGCTCAGAAAAAGTCACGCCAAGCCCCTCCTGGTGCTTCTTGTTAGTTAGGCGGTCGTGCTGATGCCTGTAGGTGAAGATTAGGGTTCACCCCAGCTCTTGGCCAGTGTGTCTTGCTCTCTTGATTTCTGCCTTGTAACTTGTTTAGATTGTGTTCTCCTTGACTAGAGAGCTTCATTTAGCTTGGTTTGTTTGTTTTCTTGGTTTAGTCCATGCTTTGATGTGTTAGATCTGGCCTTGTGTGAAGTTCTTTCTTATTTTTCTTTGAATCCATCGATCAGTGCTAGTTGTCAGTTAGGTAGTCACGCCGATCAGGCCATCAATGCTAGTTGTAGTAATGGTCAGTCATGCCAGTCATGCCTATCAGCACTGGTTGTCAGTTAGGCTCCCTCTAGTCTCTGAGTTAAGAAAAAATCATAATTTCTCCCATTCTAGTGCCATTGTGTCTTGATTCTGAGGCTCTCTTCTTCCTCCCAGAATTGACTAGGATGCTTTGTTTGTTGGTTTTGATTGATTGATTGGCTTGAAGTTTCATTGCTTGGTTTGTTTTTTAGTTTTTTTGATGGTTTCTATGACCCTAGGGCATCTATTTTAATTACCATTCATTTTTTTGTTTAGTCATTGTGTCAAGTTGCTGATTTGATACTTCATTTAATCCATCCATCAGTCACAACATCTTCATTGCTTCATTTTCAATGGAATGAGTGAAAGAGTCTCGTTTGTTCTCTTATTTGGAGTGTCTCTTTTCTCTTTCCAAGCATATATCACATTTCTTGGTTTGTCAATTGAAGCATTTGTGTTTGGTTTGTTCAACTCAGGGAAGAAATTGCTTTTAGTTTCATTTATCATGCTTTGGGTTTGATAGATTCTTGTTTGTTTGGAATTGTGAAAATTTTCATTAAAGTGCTTTATGTGAAAGACTGATTTTTCATTTTATGAAAATAAGAACATCATTCTAGTTTACTTAAGCGAAAGTTTGAAATCCAATAACTAGGAGGCTAAGAAGAAGAATAAGAAGATGAAGAAGAAGAAGTCAAATAAGCGAGAGGCGAATCGTGCAACTATTACTCCAAATGCATCACCCATCGACAAACCTTCTGATCCTTCACGAAAGGTAAAATTCCCTTGCAAGCTGTGTAAGGGTGACCACCTCCTTCGAGATTGTCTTGGCATTCCCAGAGTCTTAGAGGTATGGTCTGAAAACCTGAATCGACCATCCTCGTTGACCTCTAGAGATTATGTCGATGTTACGCCTTTAGCTAATGATGGTAAGAAGAAGGGAAATATTAGATTCCCCTATATGTTATGTGAAGGAGAGCATCTTTTTCACCTTTTTCCTCTTATGGATAAATCTTCCAAAGTTTTGGAAAACCTTGTAGCTCCTCAACCCCAACTTCCTATTGGTTATCGGAGGCTTTCTTCTGACCCTCTCCCAGTTGGTCAAGAGATTGACTTAGGTTAATCTCTTTCCCGTCCTACTCCTCCTAAGTGAGACTCTCTTGTGTCTGTTCCCGACCGACCATTGGTTGAAAGAGTGTCAACTTGGTTCTGCCACTAGTTGTTCACTTTGTTCCGGGAGAAGGTGGTGATCAAACTACTCATGTGCTTCTCGTCTCCTCAGATTCTCATGAACTGAAGCATGACCCTCCCATCCTAGTTGTTTAGGAGAGTTCTTCTCCTATTCTTGTACAGCATGGGGGCAATCATATGATACACCCACCAAGTATTTTTGTCGTCTCTTTTGATTGGAGTCACTTGAATGCTTTATGCCTCCCATATTATGTGCCTTTCAAGATCACAGTATAAGCCTATAATATGGTAGTACATGGCACTATATTAGATGAAAGCATGTCTATTAGCATCATGTCTTCTACTGCTTGGCAAGCTTTGGGCTACCCACAGTTTGTGCCTACCACTCAAAATATGGTGGATTTCAACAGAGGAACTAGTCAACCCTTGGGGGTCCTTCTGAAGTTCCCTATTACTTTGGGAGGAAAGACTGTCTATATAGACGTGATGGTAGTCCTAGGTCCCTTAGATCTTAATCTTCTCCTTGGATGCGACTATGTTTATGTCATGGGAGCCCTTGTTTCTTTGCTTTCCACGTGGTTTGTTTTCCACACGAAGGGAGAATAGTGATTATTGATCAATTGTCATTCATTGGTCACCAAGTGCCTCCTTTGCAACCATCATCCCCTATCTTCTCTTGCTTGCAAGTAGTACCTTCCCTACCACAGGTCAATTATGTGGCTAATTGTTCTATCTCCACATCCATTGATGATCACACATACGGTATACTACATTATGTACTGGGGGCATTGGAATCCAATCTGTCTATGGTACCAATTGACATGTATTCCTCCTAGATCATGGTTCTTCTATTTAGTGAAGACCTATTGGGAGCCCTGTTCTCGTGTGGTTCATGAACATATGTGGCAAGGGTAGTTCCTAGTCTTGTGTCAACCTCGTTAAAAAAATGAAACAAAGGGTATGAGCATAGTTACTTGTCATGTGTCAAACTCATTAAAAAATGAATCAAGGATTCAGAGCATGGTTCCTGGTCTTGTGTCAAGCTCCTTAGAAAATGAAACAAGTAGTTATGAGGATAGTTATTTTGTTGTGTCAACCTCATTAAAAAAGGAAGCAATTCCCTTTTCCAAATCGATTCTTTGATTACGGTCTCATAAAATCCCAGTCGAGTCTTTCCAAGATCTCGAAAGTGAACCTTCATTCCATTCTCCTAGTTGAATGAAATGAAACTTGAGGGGCATGTACCTTGAATTGAGTCATTATGTCAGGGGCATGCAAACTTATACCAAGCATAGTTTTTCATTTCAAGCTTGTGTAAACATGAAACTGAATCCAAGCAAAGTTCTCCATGGTTAAATCTTGTGTAAAAATGAGCCCATGCCTAATTTACATCTCGTAATTGTCATTTTAATAAGCTAATTTTTGCTAGATGATCCTTGGTTGTTTCATTCCATCACCACCATCTCTTTGGCTGATCATATTCTTTCACTTTGTTGATTTTCCTTTCCTAAGCATCACTAGTTTTATTAGCTAGCCTCTTGACCATTACATGTTTTGAGTAGTTCCACCATTGTCGGAACCAGTTGCTACCTTTTATACAACTCGTTCCTCTCGACCGAGTCACGTTTCAACTCTTTTCTTGACCTGTAAAAATCAAATGAAAATCTTGCCAAGTATTTTTCCCTTTTGAATTGTAAAAGAGAATAAAATGGGAGGGGGGTCCGCTTTCAAGCTCTCTTTCAACCCTTTAAACATGAAAAGAGAGCTGAGCTCTTGCCATTTCGAACTTGTTAATGGATGCGAAGCATTGTGCACCCAGTATATGTTTACCTCTTTTTCAAGCTGGGGTGCACTATTTATGGAAAAGGTACTCATTGACTTAAATGGTCAAGGGATTCTCTCATCTATAATTTTCTACCTTTTCGGGCTCGAGAGACAAAAATGTACGAGAAGGGACCATGTGGAGTTTTCTTTTCCGTGTCTTTTTCAAAATCTCTAAACATGAAAAATATATTGAGTTACACCATTGTCAAACTCGTTAAAACATATAACGACATCAGATTCATCACCATGATGAAAATGAGCTTCTCCTTCCTAGGGCTTGTTAAACTTACTAGGTTAGATTCATCTTAAGGATGAACTTATAGTGCAAGAATATGTTATCCCCTTCAAGCTTGCGATTAAAAGATAATTGGGGTACCTACCAGAAATGGTGGGGCGAAATTTGGAAATTCAATGAGTTGTGTCGGAAGCTTACTCTTGAACATGACACTTTCTACTTCGTGTCGGGTTGGGACATCCTCTGTTGGGTCCCTATAATACTAGTGATTACCCCATTACTATTGTAGTTATATCCCTTATTAATATTGTTGTGCCCCTATTGTCCCCATAGTGTTATTACTATGCCCCATGGAATCCCTCTATTGTTATTTTTGTGGCTTTATATTATTATTGTTAGGTCGGCTGGGTTATATTGTGACTCCTTAGACTCCTATATATAGAAAGGAGGGTTTTCATTTGAATCATCCAAGAATTGTTGATTTATGTAATGTAAAGGAGGTTTCCCCCTTGAAGAGGCTGAATTCTAAGGCGTTGATCTATCTTTTCTATCTTTTTCTTAAGCTAGTTTCATAACATTTGGTATCAGAGCTTTGGATTCTAGGGTTTCACTGCTCCAAATAGGTCATCGTGGCATTTTCGCTCTAAATTTTTTTCTACGATGTTTCAAATGCTAAAAAAAGAGAACTCATTTGAGAATAAATCGCATTGAACGTCGGATCCAAATTTCAGAGCTTTTCACGCTATATTTGCGGAGATATGATTTGAGGAAATTGGTCTTTTTGCAAACTCCTGAATTACATTCTAAACAGGTGACCTGGGGAGAATCGTCATAAAGTTTTCTCTGAGCATCAGATTGAAATTTTGTAGTAAGTTACAAAAAGAGGATAGACTGTAGTTTCTTGTGTATATTTTTCAAAGCCAAAGGTCGAAACAGTGACTCGTGACATGTCATACAAGTTCGTTCTACTGAACTAGTCTATAATCAGGTCATTGTGGGAGATTTCATATAACTCTTCCTTGGAGAATCCAACTTGGATCAAACTGGTGGCATTGGAAAGAGGACATAGAGGGATACTGTAGGTCAAAATTTTAGAACTAGATGGTTCGAAAGTACAAAGATACATAGAGACAATATCAAGCTCCTACAAAGTGAAAAATTGTGTGTAGATTTTTTTAAATTTTTGCTTAAGCTTGGTTTGAAAATTTATTTTGAAGGAATTCAAAGGGCATAGTAGAGAATTATTATCGGTAACTGATGCCCCAAGGAAAGAAAATGCAAACACCTAGTAAGCAACCT